>NC_047560.1:71674831-71732678 GCF_902806645.1 Magallana gigas | reverse complement strand
AGAGTACATGTGATCAGCAATTGGAATGAGAGAGAGATTAGAGAAAGATAAGTACCTATTAAGGACGAGAGCAAAGAGAGAGAGAGAGAGAGACTGATGAAGAGTAATATAGATAGTCCAGAGATAGAGATACTACAGAGAGAATGAGTACATGTGTGATCAGAAGTGGAATGAGAGAGAATACCAGAGAATAAAGAGAACGTCATAACTCTAGAAGAGAGAGAGAGAGAGAGAGAAGAGAGAGAGAGAGAGTATCAAGAATATCAGAGAATCAAATAGAAAGAAAAAAGAAATGACAATTTTTGGAGAGAGAAAAAGAGAGTAGTATGAGACGAAAGATAACTAGTACATGGTTAGAAACAGTGAATAATGTACAGAGAGAGAGAGAGAGAGAGAGAGAGAGAGAGAAAGAGAGAGAGAGAGAGAGAGAGAGAGAGATGATTATGTAGAAGTCATAGATAGTGAGACACGAGAGCAAAGTAGTAATGTTGTCAGGAAGAGAATGAACAGAAAGAGACAGAAAGTACATATTGTGAGAGAGAGAGAGAGAGAGAGAGAGAGAGAGAGAGAAGAGGGAGAGAGAGAATAGAGAGGAGAGAAAGTTAAAAAGTGAATTTAAGAAAGAGAGAGAGGGAGAAAGATGGCGATTCTGTTTAGCAGTGAAATGATGATTACAGTATAGAGACAAGAGAGGGAGTAGTCACCATGTTTATCCATAAATGTCAAAAACAAATTTTTCAAGTTTACCAAAAAAAAATTATCTTTTCTGGTCAAGTGTTTTCATTATCTGATGATAATAGACCATTAGTTATCTATGAATCAAAATATAATGTATTTCAAAAATAAGTCTGTATATATTCCTTTGACTCCAAATGATTATTATATAATGCATAATGTTGTATAAATTAATTATATCAAATATATTTGAACGAATGTGGTTGACATTAATTCTAAACACTTTATTTTTATTTAACAGGTGTGATTCAAAGATATAGACATGACGCAGCAACTCCACATATGTACACTATAAGTGTTCTAAGTGTTCCGGGGGAACACAGAGATACCATGGTGTATCGTGTGTCATGTGACTGTGTTCCCCAGTGTAAAGAAGAACATGTAAAGATTCTCCAAACACATAGACCATGATGTGTTCAACTCCGTGATAAAATCAATACATCCTAACACAAGAGATCTGTGTGAGCATCCTAGCCATGTTAATTACAAGTATGTTACCTGTCAAGTCCTGTGTGATTCTGTTTGGACATAACCACCGTCCCTGTAGTTTTCCACTGCGGAACAAGAGAAAGCAGACAACAGAGTTCAGGAAACAGCCCTAATAAAAAACAAAGCAACAACAAACAGAGGAAACCATTCACCCCATCAGAAGTGAGGCTCTCTTTTACCGACCATGTTCTCTGCCACCCACGGAATCAAAAACTGATGTCAAAACCTGTCACACAGAATTCTCCCATCTAATCAATCAGAGATGTTAACAAAAGCCCAGACACTGAAGAATCAGGTTAACATAGTGAGAAAAGATTCATGAAAATGTGTTTTGTGACTGTTTTCAAACACGAGATGTTTAAAACAGATGAAGAAATGAGCAGACTATTGTCATCCTTGCAGGAATATGAACTATGATATTACAGCAGATTCACATTCAGTGACTACAATTCCTCTCTTCACAAAGACAGCCCTCCCCCAGATACTATCCTTACACTCCACAACCTCAGCCAGCTCTCCAGACTGAGTCACTCACAAGGAGGATGATGGAGTCACTGAGTTGCCCAATCCAAATCACAGAGAGGGGAAACCGACGCTAAGGAAACCAGTGTCTGCTGAAACTGACGTCCTATGGTGACATGAGTAATTCCATCAATCTCACACTGGACAGAGTGTTGGGGTTATTGTTTACCTTTTCCTTGGACATCAGAACCGGGTCTGGGTTCAGTATGATGGAAACAATCTTCATGTTGACAGACACAAAGGTTGTCCCTCTACATCGTGTGAAGGATTTATGTATGGTTAATGGATTACACACGTGAACAGGAGAGTGAACTGATTTATATAGATAGGAAATATATTAACATATAACAAAACTGTCAAAGCATATGAAAAAACCACCAGACATTTATAAGAGAGAACAACTCTACATGGGAACCACGGTGTGTGTACTGGGTCCCCGTCCACTGGGGAATTTACTGGTCTGGATTTATAGATATAGGAACGCAGGTAACCCGGTAACAAAACGTGGACAACTCACACAAACCATACAGAACGCAACACAGGACTGGGGCATGTATAAGTAAACCTATATATAACAGAGAACAAAAATGGGGAGTGTCGTGGTGTCTGACTGGATTGAGTCTTGTGACTGTGTGGTGACAGAGCGTGGAGGAAAGACATCGTTTCCGCCATACAACTGAAGGACATCCAAGGATTCAGGCCTCGGGCCATGTGAATCGTACTGGACGCGCTGTCACACATCCTGGTGTGTGATGTAAACGAACCAACACAGTACAGTGAAGACAGGGACGGTCAGTTCCTGTCACATCTATGATAAGCCATCTAGGATATTCACACCAACAGCCTGGTTATGATGTCACACTCACCTGTCTATGGGTAGGATCAGAGTGCCCAACAACAGGTTGTTATATACAGGTATATTCAGACAGGACGCTCGACAGGTAAGTCTGAGTCCATTATCATTGTAACTTATATAATATGTAGTCACAAGGCAGACATATATAGGATGTTAATCGTTATCATTTGTCCAATATAATGTAGTACATATTTATTATAAACCAATCACATCACATACTCAAATATAAATACATTACATGTATGTTGAAATTGACGTCATCAGATATACGTTATACATGTTTCTCAGTTAATAAATTAATTTAGATTTCATGAAATTATTATACATTTATATATTTTATTATTAATTGATAATGATAATTGATACATTATAACAGACGCAGACATTCACTGTAACAATCATTATACACAGATGTGATGTTTGTATTCAATCTGTTCCATCTGACTGTTTTGTGTCTGATGTTTGTAGATCTGAATCCAGCCATGCATGAGTGATGGAGCACATGAGTGAAATCCCAACCACAGGACAGGAAAAACACAGCAAGGAACCATGTGTCTGCGAAACTGATTTACCCCCCGAGTTACTCCTCTCTCACACTGACAGGTCGTTATGATCGTTTGTTTATCATCCACCTTTCTGTGTCACGAGAACCCCGGGTCCTGGCAGTTGATCTTAACAATATCATGTTGACAGCACAGACCACCTAGCAGTGTCCCTCTACATGTGTGAGGTATTCATGTCGTTGGTATAGAGAAAGGCTTACCACCAGTGATCACAGTGAGAGTAACTGATTTATATAGATAGCGGACTTAACATTAACAAACTGTCAAAGGTATATGCAACCAACACACCACCTTTATCGCAGAGAACAGACTCGACCTGGGGCCATTGTGGTATGCCAGTCACGGGTATTTACTGGTCGGGATATGGTCCCCGCCACTGGGGTCTACTGGTCGTGGATGTTTACCGAATGATCAAAAGACATCAACGGTACGCCGAGTACACAACCAAGGTTTGGGCAACTCACCAACCAACCCATAACCGAACGTACAACATAGGTCTGGGCTAGTTATAGAATCACGATACTATATAACAGAGAACACACAAGTTGGGGATGTCCGTGTGTGTCATGACTTTGCTAATGTTTGTGCTAGTAGTGGGTGACAGCGGTGGCGGAAATCCATCGTTTACTCCTACACGATCCATCCATCAGGATCAGTAATTATGGCCCTTGGAATATGTACGTGACGCGCTTGTCACAATCCGTGGTGTGTAGATGCTAAAGACCGACAAGACAGAGATTAGACGTGAGGTCAGTTCCTGTTCACATAACTGTATAAGACCATCATGGATTCTTTCCCTCACCACCTCAGCCTGAGTTAATGTATGTCAACAACTCACCGTCTCTGGGTTCGGATCAGGCGACAACAACACCGGTGGTTATATTCCGGTACTATCACCAGACAGTGACGTCTCTGACACGAGTAAGTCGGTCTGAAGTCATTATCCATTCACACTTAATAATATTAATCACTAAGACACACGAGTCCGTGGTTAATTATCTAGCAATAGCTACTGTACAGACTGTTTCTTGTTGTGCATTGTTGTTGTCAATATAACAGCGTCATGTGTACAGGGTTAGCTGTATCTATTTCATTACTTAATGAACAGTCACAACTTATGTCTACTTGTATTATATAAGTATTGATAATTAATAGATGACACAATGTTATTGTCTAATAAGTGCATTATTGAATGTTGTATTTTTACAGTTAATCAATTGGTTTAATTAAATTATATAAATATAAAGCATGTTCAAGTCAATGTATATCAACTTTTAATTTGTAGCGATATGCTTATTCATTGACATACATGTATGATATAATTAACAGCTAACTTAATGACTTGTTGTAGATGAACCACAACCCGTCCGATGAGGACGGGGGGCCATGTTGAGCAGTCAACACAGCCGTATAATGGAGATAGCTGGGATATTGACAGTTGTAAATGTTTCTGTTGTACAAATCTAGTCTGCTGCTCTAAAACCACACATTTGTTTTGTCACTTTGTTACACATCTGCAGCTGAAATTGCTGTGTATAATTCACATGTGACTGTTAATCTGACTCCTTTGTTTATTTCACCTTTGATCATCCAAACATTGTGTCTGTGTCTGGTGTGGAATGTTATAAACACATTTTACTTTGCTAAAAAATGATTGATTATCAACATAAAAATAAAATATTTATATGAAGTACTAAAAACACTGGATAATTAAAAAAAAATGAATGTGATCCTAAAATTTTGTAACTAGATTTTTTATTCAATTTGAAACATTTTGTTTTATTCAGTAAACCCCCGTTAGAGGGACGGGGTTACCATATACTGTTTTTAAACAAACCTTGTGTGTCGTCTGTGTCTGCGGCCTTTTGTACATCCGATCTGTAGCTCGATAACAACAAAATTTCTGTACGCATTTTTCTCACCAAAACTGATCGTTGCCATGGTGCTTAAATTTCAAAACTCTTGTGTTAGCATTGCTATACATTGGAATAGTATGTTTATTAACCTGTTACATGACGACTTTGTTGTTTATTTTTTGCCTAAATTTTCAAACGAATTTTCGTTAAAGAATTTTTCAGCAACTATTGATCCATAATGGCCTTGAAATGTTAATACATTCTTTGTATTAGGCAGGCCACACGCTCGGATCTATTCGTTTGTACCAATTGGACATCAACTTCCGTTTAAGGTCGACTTTGCTTATTGTTTAATTTATATCAGAGCGGGTGTATTACTAGATGAGCATGTGACTCACAGATATCTGAGTAATATATCATGTTGTGTTTTGATCACTAACTAAACCTTCATTAATTAGTTTTTCTGTTTCCTGTAGATGGGGGCCAATTGTAACCGGACCAGAGGGGAGAAAATAAGAACACCTTCCCTTGAAATCCTACAGGAGGAAGACAGAAAACAGACATTGACTAACTTAGACCATCTACTTGCACTATGGACGTCATTATCTTCAAGTACGCAACTGAACCCGAGTTATCAGACTCAAGTCACCTATTACAATTTGTCTTTATACTGTCATCGTGTGGTGTGTGGCTGCGTCTATTGCTTTACAATTTACATTTTTGATTGACCTTCTCTCTGGAAACTACACAAACTGCCAAATTATGTTACCATATTGGATGCTGAAACATTGCTACACACTAAGAAGAATTAGAATTAAATATAACTGGATTATCACTGGAGTGACCGTGATTCTGGACTTGAATTTTAATAGACTCGGCCATAATTTGAACCTGTGTTCTAGTGTACATAAACGTATACCAGTAATGATTATATTATTCTGTTCTTATTCATTGCTTATTCACAGTAGTTGTTTGGTTTAAAATAGATAATTTGTCATTTTACATTGATATCAATTTTATGAAAACGAGTTTTCTCAAGGTGAGAAATCACACTATTGAAATGGGAGTATGTATGCATGGGGCACGCGGCGGCGGACAGTGCGGAGAAGGGTACCCCTATTGTTACTGCCAAACATCAATTGACATATTAAGATGTGCAAAATTGGTTTTTTGGTTGTTGGTAAATTTAATTAAAAAAATCACCCGCTGTGAATGGTATATTTTACCAAGAATATTGCATATGGGTAACCACCCCCTATTGTACGGATCTATAACGCTTCCTACAGTTTTTAAGTAGGGTAGTTGTTGTACTTGTATCAATTGTACATAGTATCAGAGAGCTGGCCTATAACCTTGGATTTATATTTATATTTATTGTGTACATAACTTCTACAGTAATTAGTTGTTATACTCCCTTACATGCTTATCAATTATATCTTGGTATGAGCTGTAGTAAATTCTCACCTGACAGTGATGTATTTATTTCTTTTGCATGCTTTATAATACCCTGTCAATTTAGTGATGGGGAAAAGGATGTTATCTTAAAATTGGGGCTTATATGCTTGAGATTTTTTTTTCCTGATTTGCCAAAGAATAAAGTTTTGTGTTATATGATTAAACATCATATTCAAAGGGCAGTCAACTAAAATTTGAGTTGCTTCAATTACAAAAGATAGGATAAAGAGTTATTCCACTTTTTGTACTATTTTTCAGATAAGTTCATTTAAGAACTGTTTGTGTTGACCCTGAACATGGTTTCTATCTGAAAGTTAATTAACTGAATTCGTAAAAATTACAAGATTTTAAAAATGCCCTAATGATCTATATGATGTTTTGAATGGATTTACCCCACATAAAGCCTACTTACATTGATCATTGTAAAAGAAAACTGTGTTGTTTATGTAAATAGTTTTTGAACCAATATTGGAACTTTAGTTATTTCAATTTATTTTTTTTTTTTCTTTCTATTGTATGCTGTCAATGAATATACATCATACTTATATACAAATGATCTTTGGTTGAGTTGTAGCAAGCTGTAGATAAACATACGCATAAATGTGAACCACCCTCCCTTTTTCTAAAAAATAAAAAAATGTAGTTCTGTGCATGAATTTTTTTTTTTACACAAGACACACAATTTGCCAATTTATCTAATTATTTCATACTTAATCAAAGTGTAATCAAAGGGGCTTAGCCCCCCATTTTTTGTGCAAAGTTAGACCTAACCATTATACACATAGAAGGTTCAGCCCCCCCCCCCAACTTTTTCTCGCAGCAAGAATAATTGATGTGAAATTTACCTTGAAAAGATTGAAATACTGAGAATTGGAATTATAGGTATACTAGCCTCCTCCATCCCCACCCCCCCCCCCACCCCACGGATTAGGATTCTCATGAGTTTGGGAATTCGGTTTTGTCAAGATTTCCGAAGATGAGTTTAGCCCCCCCCCCCCATCCCCACCCATACTTTCAATTTGCTTCCGACGCCACTGCCCCGCATGGAAAATGTTTCGATGTCATGATCTGCGCAGGCATGGTGATTGTCGCACCTGTTAAGAGTGTTTCTTATCTCTATATAATGCCAACGGCGGTCAGGGCAGTTTGAAGAAAAAAATTATAATTTCATTCAATTTTACGTTTATAATTTGATTTGATAGAAGTGTATGTGCCGACTATTCATGACATTTTGTTTAGTGACTTCAGATCAACAAGTGCGATGTTTGTGCTGCTGAAATAAACACGATTTCCAGTGTCAGTCAGAACAAAACAGCGTGCTAAATTAATGAAACTTCTTAAAAATTGTAAACAAGTCAAATAGTACATCGGCTTCTGGGTAGGAAGAAATGGGCTGATTCTCCGAACGCCTACTGCCCAATTATCATTATACAATTATACTGGGCAATTATGAGGCCTTCTAAAGGGGCACAGGTAGACTTTACCTGTGATTCCTTGAATGAAAAATAATATAACAGTTTTTTGAATGTCGTTATAATTAAAATTGTTGCCTAAATAAAAAGAAAACATTGACTAAATTTTAATATATTTATTTAATTTATTAGCACTACATATAATTTAAAAAAATAAAATAATGTTTTAAACTTGCATAACATTTTATACACAATTGTCTTTTTTTTGGACACATAGCACTGTTTTAAAACACTCATCAATACATGGTTGTCTAAAACATAAATAACAATTCAAACGACATAAAGTTTTAAAAGTTCCGATGCTGAATCTGCGTATGTCATAAGGTCGATGGTCCCGTCTTGCTATCGCTCCTTCCGGGTCTGCAGTCTCCTCTTGATGGTCGCGTACTTTTTTGTCGGATGGATGGTGAAGATCTGGTAGAACAGGCTGGGGCAGGTGTAGAAGGTTCCATCGCAGAAGAAGGTCTCGGAGGCAGCAAGGTCTTGAAGGTTGTCTGTTGTCGCAAACGCAAGTATCCTGTTGTTCTGGAAGATGTCATCTAGTAGAAAGAATTGTTGACCCGTCTCTGTCTCCAGTCTGAATGTCTGCTGTAGTCTTTGGAAGAGGTGGTGTCTGTTTCCTGCGGGCTCTGTAGAGTGATGACCTGGGGTTGTTGAAAGTCGGCAGCCTCTCGATGAGCTCTCTGTTCGTGTCGTCCCATTCGTTGTCTCGGAGTTTGTTGAGTTCTTCGCTGAAAATGGAGGGGATGGGCCTAACTTCATCTGTACATCTTCTGGAGATGGCTGTCATAATTTGTTTGGCGACAACTTCAGTGTGGTACGCTGCATGGGTGTGTTGCTGTCGTCCAAAACCTGTGGAGATGTCGTTCTCTGTTGAATTACTGGCGGAACATCCAGATGTAGTGCACCTCCAGAAGATCTTGTTGTCCGTCCTTCGATTTACCCGGTAAATGTAGCCATTGAATGCGAGATTACGTCCCCCTCTTCTGTTGGTGATGAATTTAACGTTGATCTGTGCATTTGCCATTGTGAGTGAGAAGTGATGATGTCTGGATTCTTTCCTTATATTTATACAATTCTGCAGCTTGTGTTCATTTATTTACAGCTTGGATGAGTTCAGTTTAACATCATTTATTTACAGCTTGGATGAGTTTAGTTTAACATCGTTTATTTACAGCTTGGATGAGTTCAGTTTAACTTCATATATTTACAGCTTCGATGAGTTCAGTTTAACATCATTTATTTACAGCTTGGATGAGTTCAGTTCAACATCTTTACAGTAATTGATTTTAAAACTAATATTTTAAAAAAATATCAAAGTGAATTTTTTTTACCATAATGATGTTCAATTACTTGGTTTTATGACTTTATTGAAGCTTATGTGGTTCATTTATTCACAGCTTGGACAAATTTGTTGAAGAAAGTGATTTTTTATCATAATTTTATTTCAGTCATAATTTAGATAATCATCCTTTAAAATCTCTGATTTTAATTTATACCTTAAGATATAATGTTTTATTTTTATTTTGTTAAGATGTAAATTTAAAAATGAAGAAAGATATTTATTTTTTTTAAATAATATTTAATGATTATTTTATTTCACTGAAACATTTAGGTTATATAGCACTATTTATTGCATCCTTTTATTTATTTATTTTGAATTAAAAATAAGATAATGTCGTCTACCTGTACCCCAAAGTATATACAGGTAAAGTCTACCTGTGCCCCAAAGTATATACAGGTAAAGTCTACCTGTGTCCCCTTAGAGGGCCCCATAATTGCTTTGACCAATTATTATTTTTAATTGAGGAGTAGGCGTTCGGAGAACACACCAAGAAATGCTAGAGGTAATACAATATCATAAGTGTTAAATGATTATCAAAACAAATTCTGACCAATGTTACTTGGAAATATGTAGACGTATAGGATTGCTTTAGAAGTCATCTGTGGCATGAGTTCCGTCAATTTATACATGACATTTTGTGTTACAGAAGTAGATCTACCATCACACCCACTGTACAGAAATTCCTGGACTGGATCCACCTCAACCACTCCGTAAATTCCTGGATCCACCACATCTTCTTCTTCCACTAGGTTTGAAATTTTCATATTATTCATGATGTCGTATTCAGCCACAGCCCCCCCCCCCCCCATTCCCCTGCAAACACATAAAAACAAGTTTTCTTTGAGCATATACCGGTAAATAACTGAAATATAAATAAGATTAAATAATTAAGAAAACTATGTTGATGATAAATACATTTAAAAGTAAATATTCCAATAGCTTTTTTTATTTTTGAATGATTCATTTTCTGAGGCCAAACCGTGGGACCAAAACGACTTGGGGTCGAAACTATATGATGCCGAAACGACAAGCATCACTGTGACGTATATCGAACAGAAGATAGATCAGAGGCAGTAAAATGAAGGATATTTTTACCCATTTAGATCGATAATGGTTCCTCGTGTAAGAAATGAAAGTACATGTTTGTTCAAATGCTGTTATATCGTACAATTGGGAATATCTGGGAAATTAATTATGCCAGCGAACACGGAACGGAAATTCTCGAATTTTCTCCAAACCAACTTTGTACAAATGACTACGGGTAAGTTTTTATTTGTGTTTTACATAGATACAGTGGATGAGAGGAAGAAAGAGACAAACATGGTCATCAGGCTACATAATTCCAGCTACCTTTGGGCAAATGTTATGGTATTAAATCATTCTTGAAGTAAATTAATGTGTACTGGTGTCAGATGAAATTTTTGGTAGGGGCCCCTAAAATTGTAAAAACTTTGGGGAGTTGTTTTATGTCAACAAACAACATGTACCGGTACATGTAGATCTCAGTGATTTCAGAGTGACCAATCATCAGACAGAACCACTCTGTCCTGGACCCACTGGTGACCTTGGGTGACCCCCAGACCCCTTGATGTAAAATTGGACCCACTGATGTTTGAAAGATAAATAAATGAAAAAAAGGATTCTTCTTTTGAAAATTTTGTGCACCGGCCAATGTGATTTTAGATCTCATTAGTCTAGAATATTAGTACAATTCAATCTTTAAGTTGACAGACTAAACGTTTATGAAAATACATGTTGGCTTTCATTATATACGTAGACAGTTAATACGGTGTCCATTAAAGTGTAAAATAATATGTGAATTATTGTAAACTGGTGGGCTGTATTGCGCAAGGTTGAATTTCTGAATAGATACATGTAAATTAATGTTTCCATTAAAGCATTTACGTAGAATATTAAACCTCTATGTCATTGTGCATGTTATATTTATGTTGAACTTGAAGACAACATCAATATAAATGTTTATGTAAATACATTCATGAATAAATATTGACCTTTATTACTTACATGTACATGTATCTAAGCTGGAAGTTAATATGATATTGTCACTGAATTATTTATTTAAAATATACCAGTATGTAATATTTTGTGGTCTCTTTGCAGGTTCCTGGTGTAATGGGATGCAGTAAACTAATTGACTAAAGAAAGACTATATGTGGTATAGTATTCATGTATTGTTACTATTATTATGTAGCTAAACTCTGTATTTCTAGGTCACCTGAGTCATTCAGGAGACCCATTGCTATCACAAGTTCGTTGTCGTGTGTCATTCATATACATTAAGGTATACATCTCTTAAGTGGGTATGAGGGCCGTAGTCATTGTGTTAGTCCATGGGTAAGAACTGTTGCCCGAGAGCATAGGTCGAGGACATCAATTTCTTACCAAGGAACTGACACTATAACTATTGCCCTCACTCCCATCATTTTGAATGATGACTGATTTGTTAAACAAGGAAAAACATCCTTGTGGTAATGCCAGGGCTAGGATATTGTCTAATTATATGCCCCTGGGGACTTTCAAATAACCAGGGTCAGAGGGATAGCCAATTATATGTCATAAGCCAGTTATTAATATCAATGTATAGTATATATCATTTTTAAAGTTCCCATTATACATATATTTGATAATTAGGTGTGAATTGTATTTTGAGAACGTTATAGTCTGTTCTCTACCTGGGGTAAAGAAAAACTGCATTTACATGTATTTTGATATGTTTTACAGTGCTACCGTTGTGGCGAGCACATACCTTGCATCATTGTCAAGATAGTGTTATTTAGGTATCAACGGACGTCAACAAATTTGATTGCAAGAGAGAGAGAGAGAGAGAGAGAGAGAGAGAGAGAGAGAGAGAGAGAGAGAGAGAGAGAGATGTCTCTCTTTGTAGGTGTGTAATTTCCCACTTTCAAATTTAATGGTTTGACTATATGCAGTATCTGCATCAATTCTTATTAACTGTTCATTTTTTCCCTTTATTCTCTTTTATTTAGTTCAAAATGTCTTACATGCATGCACAGTTAGCTTAAACTGATTGGATCGATATGACAGTAAAGTATGGCTCTTGCTGGTATATATTTATATAATCTCTATATAAAAACAAATTAAAACAACTCATATTTCAGTGAGGCAGGTATCGCAGTCTATACTGATAAAGTTTGTTCACGCATTATGTAAAGATGTTTGATCCACCGCTAAGAGTACATGTTTAATGGAGAAAGTCAGAGATAGTGAGACAAATTAAGAGAGTCGGAGTACATGATGGTCAGGAAAGAGAATTAGAGAAAGAAAGAGAAAAAAATGAAGTACATATTTTGAAGAGTGAGAGAGAGAGAAAGAGTACATGTTAAACAGTGAATGTTAGAGAGAGAGAGAGAAATAGAGAGAGATAGAGAAAGAGAAGGTCAGAGATAGAGAGACAAAGAGAGCAAGAGTACATATTGCTCAGGAAAGGGAATTAAAGAAAGAAAGAGAGGAAAAGAAAAACATTTTGGAGAGAGAGAGAGTACATGAATATTTGCAGTTTTTGAAATGGAATTTGGTATACATCTTTATCATGATAATATCTAGGTCAAGTTCAATATTGGGTACGATCGAGCAATTTTCAACAGAGTTATGGCCCTCGAACAAAGAACAATTCCAGTTATTAGCTCACCTAAGCTAAAAGCTCAAGTGAGTTTTTCTGATCACTTTTTGTCCGGCGTTCGTCTGTCCATCTGTCTGTCTGTCTGTAAACTTTTTACATTTTTGACATCTTCTCCGGAACCAATTGGCCAATTTCAACCAAACTTGGCACAAAACATCATTGGGTAAAGAGGATTAAAGCTTGTGTAAATAAAGGGGCACACCCTATTTTAAGGGGAAATAATTAAGATTTATAGAAAATTTGAAGATATTTTTTTAAAAATTTACTTCTCAAAAGCCAATAGGCCAGAAAAGCTGAAACTTGTGTGGAAGCATCCTCAGATAGTGTAGATGCAAGTTTGCTCAGATCATAGTCCCCGTGGTAAGGTGGGGCCAGGATGGGGAGGTTAAGGGAGTTGTTTACTCAGGGTTTGAGTTCTCGAATTCGGATTGTTATAAAGTTCAATGTCATGAGTAAAATTTGTTCTAAACACAAAAAGTATCTGTGAAATGAATTATTATTGACATAACATTCGATATTTCTACTATATTATGGAATTATGCCAAAACAAAAATAGACTTTTAGCCAAACAGAGGAAATTCGGACTAAACTTTGCAGATTTTGTTTTCTGCGAAAACATTTTTGGAAGTACTTTAATATTAAAAGTTAAGATTTTATATTTTAGTTTATATAATTTTGCATATTTTCTGGTAGTTTTTCCTCAATTATTCATTATAATAACCGTATGGCATGAATTTTAAAAATATTGAAATATGCTTAAAAACGAGAAAAGACACCATATCTCAAAATTTTGATCATTGACCTCATATGAATTATATGCCAACAGAATAAGATCAATAAAAGTAGTTTAATACTATAAATGTTTTGGTATTATCATCATTCAATTTTTTGTAAAATTGAATCAAAAATGGGTAGGAATTTGAAAAGTGATAGAGGAAATTCGGACTGGAATATTTATAAAAATTGTGAAGGAAAACTTAATGCTTTGTATGTATTTAGTGTCACTGCCATTCATAAATTGTATTTCATTTTCAAAAGTGTTGAGCAATTTGTATTATTTTCACAATTAAGAAAATCTCAATCTTAGTGTAAAATTTTAAGTTATTTTCCTCTAATTTTCCAAAAATATACAATGGCCATTAACTCAAAAAGTAGGTCATTGACCTACTTTTTTGAAAATGAAAAATAACACTACAATAAAAGGTCTATAACACACAATAGTTGGTTTTTCATTATCATCAGTGGGATTTTTTTTCATTCTGAGTAAACGTCATCCTTAACGTTTTACATACAAATACATAGAGTTAACTTTTGAAAATCTTCTACTAAAAAACAATTCGGCCAGAAAAGCTGAAACTTGCATGGAGGTATCCTCAAATAGTGCAGATTCAAGTTTACTCAAATAATGGTCCCTGGGGGTAAGGTTGGGCCACAATAGAGGGGGGGGTCAACTTTTTACTTAGAAATATAAAGACAACTTTAATTTTAAATCTTCTACTCAGAACACGACTGGCTAGGAAAGATGTAACTTGTTTGAAGCATCATCAGGTAGGGTAGATTCAAGTTTGGTCAAATTATGATCCATTGGGGTAGGGTAGGGGCACAAAGGGGACCGGTTAAATCTTTACAAAGGAATATATTGTGAAAATCGTTTTCTAAAAAGAAACATTTTCTTAGAAAAGGTGCAACATTAGTAAAAGCAACCTTAGATTGTGCACATTCAAATTTGTCAAAATCATATTTTTCAGGAGTAGGATGGAGCCACATTGGGTGAGGGGGGTCCAATTTTACAAAGGAAAACATTTTAAATTTACCAAAACTTAAATGTTATAATATATTGTTTTACTTATATGCAAGCATTTTGACATATTTTTGATTTTTTATAATTGTTTAGACTTTGGCTTCTGGACAATTCTTGGGCTTCACAAGTTTGATGTAGGTTTATATCCCATTTGAATTAGATTTTCTTGAGAACTGTAATGCTCAATATGTAAAATGACTATACTGTCATTACTGTGACAAAAAGGGATAAATGATGAACAGAATATCCAGGGAAAAATGATTTTTTTTTTAATACAGGTTCTGTTAGACTACATTGTTCATAATTGTTTTTGCATATTACTCTGTAAAGCTGATTTTATGTCGATTGTTGCTCAGGTGAACATTGTGGCCCATGGGCCTCTTGTTTTGTAGTTTCTGCTCATTTTCTTCGCAGAGGATGAACATATTGAAATGAAATTTGGTATACCGGTTTATTATGATAATATCTAGGTCAAATTCGATATTAAGTACGATTAAACAGTTTTCGACAGAGTTATGGCCCTTGGACTTAGAAAAATTCCAGTTATTTGCAGTTTCCGCTCATTTTCTTCAAAGAGGATAATTTATATACATTGAAATGAAATTTAGTATACAGGTTTATCATGATATTATCTAGTTCAAGTTTGATATTGGGTACGATCAAGCCATTTTGGACAGAGTTATGGCCCTTGGACATAGAAAAATTCCCTTTTTTTGTAGTTTCGGTTTATCTTCTTTGTGGATGTTTCCAAGGGAGGGGGGCATTAATTAAATTTAGCATACATGTTTATCATGATAATATCTAAGTCATGTTCGATATAGGGTACAAAAGAACAATTTTTGACAGAGCAAGGCTCTGGGACATAGAACAATTCCAGTACTAGTTATTTGGAGTTCCCGCTCATTTTTTTCACAGAGGGTAAACCGTTGCCATAGCAATCAAGGCTTAAGATGGAAAAATAGCAAAACCTTCCTACTTTGGAGCCATATTAGAAGGTTTTGCCCACTAATGTAAACTATCAAAGACATCAAACAGCCTTTGTCCTATTTTCAATTATTTAATTATATCAGAAAATTGATGGAGAAACCAATACTTTTAAAATGTTACCATTGAAACCGTAACAACATTTTGAAATCAGTTTTTTGTGATTTTTTAATATACTGAAATTGGAAACTGTTCAATTTTTACATCCATATCAATGTCCATGCCATATATACTTTCTTATGAAAATTGACATCCGTTGCTATGGCAATAAGGCAACAAAAATAGGATTGACTGGAAATCGGAGACTTCACTTTATTAACTCATCTTCACAGTAATACATGTAGCTTGTCTTTAACATAGCATTTTAGATATGTGTATTGATTTTGCTATGCATTAATCTCGTAAACTTATTAAAAAAGACAATAGGTTTTGAAACTTGAACATATATTAAGAAAATAACAGTATAATAGTTTGAGGTCTCTTTACAGGTTCCTTGTGTATCAATAAAGAGTGGACTGATGGAGCAAAGAACGAGTTTATGTGGTATAGTATTCTTGTAATATCACTATGTTTGTGTAGCTATATAGTATTCATATAATATCACTATGTTTGTGTAGCTATAAAGTATTCCTGTAAAATCACTATGTTTGTTTAGCTATACTTTGTAATTTTAGGTCACCTGAGTCATTCAGGAGACCCATTGCTATCACAAGTTCGTTGTTGTGTGTCTTTCATAGACATTATAGTATTCATCTTTTAAATGGGTATGAGGACAGTAGTCATTGTGTTAGTCCTGGTGTAAGATCTGTTGCACGAAGGCCTAGGTCGAGGAATGCATCAATTTCTTACCAAGGTACTGACAATATAACTATTGCCCTCATCCCCATTTGATGGTTGATCTGTAAAAAAAAGAATAACATATCCTAGTGGTAATGTCAGGGCAGGGATATATAATTATCTTCTTGGGAGAGATTCAAACAATCAGCTAGGGTGAGGGGGATAGCCAATGATATACCATAGGCCAGTAGTTAATATAAATAACCTCATATTTGGAAAGTTCCCATTTTACATATATTAAAAAAGTAAAAGCAGCAAGAGTACAAGAGTTTAGCTGAGAGAGAGAGAGAGAGAGAGAGAGAGAGAGAGAGAGAGAGAGAGAGAGGAGAGAGAGATCATATTAGTTAGACAAACGGTTAAAGTCTGTTCTCTACCTTGGGTAAAGACAATACTGCATTTTACATGTAGTTTATCAATTAGCCATTGTAAATAAGAGCTCAGTTTAGATAGTGTCACATTCAACAAAAAAGTTTCAATAGGATCAGACAAAATGCAAATTTTGGGTAAGCCTTCTTTTCTAAAACAGACCTAAAATAAAGTCATGGTTATGTTGGAGAAAGGAACAAAGAAAACAGAGTATATATTTAGCAGAAAAAATCAGAGAGAGAGAGAGAGAAAGAGAAAGAGAGAGAGAGAGAAAGAGAGAGAGAGATAGTATGTACATACGTCTCATTGAGAGGGAACTGATACCCCAAATACATGTTGGAAAGACTGGAATAAAGAACACATATATTTCCTTAGCAAGGAATGTCTGAAAAAAGTAAACATTTGAGAGAGAGAGGGAGAGAGAGAGAAAGATATGTTTAATGAAGAATAACAAAGATAGAGAGAGCAAAGAGAGCAAGAGTACATGTGCTAGAAAAGTGAATGAAAGAGAGAGGGAGAAAGTACATATTTTGGAGAGAGAGGCAGAGAGTGAGAGAAAAAGAGCAAGAGTACATGTTAAACAAATGGTAGAAAGAGAGAGAGAGAGAGAGAGAGAGGGGACATACATCTGTATGCGAGAAAAATAGACACAGAAAGCTGGCATATATTTGGGTAAGACTGGGAGAAAGAGCATGCATATTTCCTTGGCAGAGAATGTCTGCAAATACTAAATGTCTAAGAGAGAGAGAGAGAGAGAGAGAGATAGAGAGAGAGAGAGAGGGGAGAGAGAGAACGAGGGGGGTGAACATACATCTGTATGATAGAGAAATAGACACAGGAAGCTTGCATATATGTGGGTAGGACTGGAAGAAAGAGCGTGTGTATTTCCTTGAGAATGTCTGAAAATACTAAATCTCAAAGAGAGAAATGAGAGAGAGAGAGAGAGAGAGAGAGAGAGAGAGAGAGAGAGAGAGAGAGAAAGAGAGAGATATTAATGAAGAATGTCAGAGATAGAGAGACAAAGAGAGAAACAGTACATGTTGATCAAAAAACTGAAAGAGAGAGATAGAAAGAGAAACAAAGAGAAAGTAAATATTATGGAGAGAGAAAGAGAGAAAGAAAGAGAGATAGCTTAATGAAGAATGTAAGAGATAATAAGACAAAGAGATCAATATACATGTTGTTCAGGAAAGGGCATTAAAGAAAAAAAGAGAAAGAGAAAGTACATATTTTGGAGAGAGATAGTGGTAGAGTGAGAGAAAGAGTAAGATCACATGTTAAACAGTGAATGTTACACACAGAGAGAGAGTAATGAAGAATATCAGACATATAGAGACTAAGAGAGCAAGAGTACATGTTGATCAGAAAGTCGAATGAGAGAGAGATAGAGAAAGAAAAAGAAAGTACATATTAAGTTGAGAGAGAGAGAGAATGATCAAAGAAGAATATTATAGAAACAAATAGAAAGAAAGAGAAAAAAAGAAATGACGTATTTTGGAGAGAGAAAAAGAGAGAGAGTATGAGCGAAAGAGTTAGAGTACATGTTAAACAGTGAATGTTAGAGAGAGAGAGAGAGAGAGAGAGAGAGAGAGAGAGAGAGAGAGAGAAGGTCAGAGATAGAGAGACAAAGAGAGCAAGAGTAAGGAACAACAAAAACAAATAGTACATGTTTAGCAAAAAAGGTCAGAGAGAGAGAGAGAGTAAAAGTACATGTTAAACAGTAAATGTTACAGAGAGAGAGAGAGAAAGAGAGAGAGAGAGAAAGAGAGAGAGAGAGAGTTTAATGAAGAATGTCAGAGATAGTGAGACAAAGAGAGCAAGAGTACATGTAGCTCAGGAAGGAGAAATAAAGACAGAAAGAGACAGAAAGTACATGTATTGTAGAGAGAGGTAGAGAGTGAGAGAAAGTTGAATAGTGAATGTTATAGAAAGAGAGAGAGGGAGAAAGAGGGAGATATATTTTAGCAGTGAAAGTATGATACAGATAGAGAAACAAGAGAGAGGGAGAAAGTTACCAATGTTTAGCAGAACATGTCAAAAAGAAATTTTTCAAAGTTTTAACCAAAAAAAAATTATCTTCTGGTCAAGTGTTTTGATTATCTGATGATAATAGACCATTAGTTATCTATGAATCAAAATATATTGTTATTTCAAAATAAAGTATGATTTAAATCGATTTATTCCTTACACTCAAAATGATATCATATAATGCATGCAATGATATTGTATAAATTAATTATAAAATAATTTTGAACGAATGTGGTTGACATAATTCTAAAACACTTTATTTTTATTTAACAGGTTGTGATTCAAAGATATAGACATGGACACATCAAGCTCCATATATAGTACACATAAGTGTTCTAAGTGTCCGGGGGACACAGGGTACCATTGTGTATCGTGTCCATGTGATCTGTGTCCCCAGTGTAAAGAGAACCATGTAAAAGATCTCCAAACAATAGACCATGATGTTGTGTCACACCGTGATAAAATCAACTACATCCCAACACAAGAGATCTGTGTGAGACATCCTAGGAAAGTTTATACAAAGTACTGTGAACCTTGTCAAGTTTCTTCCTGTAATAATTGCCAACAACATAAAAAACACAAGAAGATAAATGTTAAAACAGCCTATAAAACAAAGTGTCAACAACACAGAGGAACCATTCACACCATCAGAAGTGAGGCTCTCTTTTACAGACCTGTTCTCATGTCACGAATCAAAACTGATTTCAAAACCTGTCACACAGAATTCTCCCTCTATCAATCAGAGATGTTAACAAAGGCCCAGACACTGAAGAATCGCATTAATATAGTGAGAAAAGATTTCATGTGTAATGTGTTTTGTGACTTTGATTTCAAACACAGATGTTTAAAACAGATGATAGAAATGAGCAGACATATTGTCAGCCTTCAGGAATATGAACTCAGATATGTACAGCCAGAATTCACATTCAGTGCACTACAATTCCTCTCCTCAATAAAGACAGCCCTCCCCCAGATACATCTTACACTCCACACCAGCCAGCTCTCCATGACTGAGTCACTCAACAAGGAGGATGTGATGGAGTCACTGAGTGCAATCCAAATCACAGAGAGAGGAAACCGACGCGTAGGAAACCAGTGTCTGCTGAAACTGACGTCTGGTGCTGAGCTCCATCAATCTCTCACACTGACAGGTGTTGGTTGTTGTTATCACATTTCCTGTGTGACATCAGACCGGGTCTGGGTCAGTGATGATAAAAAGAATCTCATGTTGACAGACACAACAGGTGTCCCTCTACATCGTGTGGAGGATTCATGGAGTGGTTATAATAGAGGATTACACACAGTGAACAGTGAGAGTGAACTGATTTATATAAATAGGAAATATAACATCAACAAACTGGCAAAGGATATGAAAACAACCACCACATTTATAGAGAGAACAGACTCTACATGGAGACCACGGTGTGTGTACTGGTCCCCGTCCACTGGGGATCTACTGGTCGCGATGAATAAGTATGATACAGGCAAGGTAACCCGGTACAACCAGAGTGGACAACTCGCACAAACCATACAGAACGACATCACAGGAGAGGGACTGTATAGTATACCTAACTATATAACAGAGAACAACAATGGGGATGTCGTGGTGTCTGACTCTAGTGCTGTAGTGGTGACAGAGCGTGGAGGAAGACATCGTTTCTCCTACACAGGACATCCATCAGGATCAGGACTAGGGCCATATGGAATCTGTACTGACCCACTGTCACACATCCTGGTGTGTGATGGTACAACCCACACAGTACAGATGTTAGACAGGGACGGTCAGTTCCTGTCACATCTACTGATAAGACCATCAGGGATATTCTCACCATGCAGCCTGAGTTATGATGTCAACACTCACCGTCTCTGGGTCGGATCAGATGACAACAACACGGTGGTTATATACAGGTATATCACCAGACAGGACGCTCTGACAGGTAAGTCTGAGTCATTATCATTGTAAATTATATAATATGTAGTCACAAGTCAGACATATATAGGATGTGATCTTTATCATTTGTCAATATAATGTAAGTACATATTTATTTATAAACAATCAACATCACATACTCAAATATAAATACAATACATGTCTGTTGAATAATTGACTCATCACATATATGTATATTTGTTTCTGTAATAAATGAATGAATTAATAATTAAACACATGTATATATGTTTATTAATTGATAATTATCATTGATACATTATAACAGACAAACATTGCTGTACCAATCATTATACAAGATGTAATGTTTGTTATCAATCTGTTCCATCTGACTGTTTGTGTCTGATGTTTGTAGATCTGAATCCAGCCACTGCTGATGTGATGGAGTCACTGAGTGAAATCCCAACCACAGGGACAGAAAAACCACAGCAAGGAAACCAGTGTCTGCTGAAACTGATGTCTCCCCCCGAGTTACTCCCCTCTCTCACAGTGACAGGTGTTGATCGTTGTATACACATTTCCTGTGTGACATCAGACCGGGTCTGGGTCAGTGATTGGAACAATCTCATGTTGACAGACACAACGGGTGTCCCTCTACATCGTGTGGAGGATTCACGTAGTGGTTATAATAGAGGAATACACACAGTGAACAGTGAGAGTGAACTGATTTATATAGATAGGGATTATAACATCAACAAACTGTCTAAGGATTTGAAAACAACCACCACATTTATAGAGAGAACAGACTCTACATGGAAACCACTGTGTGTGTACTGGTCCCCGTCCACTGGGGATCTACTGGTCGCGATGTATAACTATAGGACAGGCAAGGTAACCCGGTACAACCAGAGTGGACAACTCACACAAACCATACAGAAAGACAACACAGGTATGGGACTGTATAGATACCCTAGCTATATAACAGAGAACAACAATGGGGATGTCGTGGTGTCTGACTCTATTGGTTTGCCTGGTGCTGTAGTGGTGACAGAGCGTGGAGGAAGACATCGTTTCTCCTACACAGGACATCCATTAGGATCAGGACTAGGGCCATATGGAATCTGTACTGACCCACTGTCACACATCCTGGTGTGTGATGGTACAACCCACACAGTACAGATGTTAGACAGGGACGGTCAGTTCCTGTCACATCTACTGATAAGACCATCAGGGATATTCTCACCATGTAGCCTGAGTTATGATGTCAACACTCACCGTCTCTGGGTCGGATCAGAGGACAACAACACGGTGGTTATATACAGGTATATCACCAGACAGCACGCTCTGACAGGTAAGTCTGAGTCATTATCATTCACATTAATTAGATATAGATAACTAAGACACACAGTCCGTGTTAATTATCAGTCAATAAGATACATGTAAGACATGTTTATCTGTGTGATTGTTTGTCAATATAAACAACTCATTGTTACAGGGTTAGCTGTATCTATTTCATCAATTATATGTACAGTCACCTGTAATCGTATTTAGTTAATTAGAATAAATGGTCATTGTAATTAATGTAAGGAGGCATGTAATTGTAATTAGTTATTTTGTCACAAGTTAATTGAATTGGTTTAATTAAATAGATAAAATATTAAAGCATGTGTCAATGTAATCAGTTTAAACTTTTAATTTGTAGATGTAGCTATATCATTACATAAACTGTATGATATTAATTGATTAAAAGTTAATTAATATCTTGTAGCTGAGCACACACCCCGTCCTGATGAGGAGGCCATGTCCAGCTCAACACCAGCCGTATAATGGAGATAGCTGGGATATTGACAGGTTGTAAATGTTTCTGTACAAATCTAGTCTGCTCTCAAAACCACACATGTTGTTTGTCACTTTGTTCAACATCTGCAGCTGAAATTGACCTGTGTATAATTCACATGGACTGTAATACTGACTCCTGTTTATTTCACACTTTGTGATCATCCAAACATGGCTGTCTGTTGCTGAGTGTGGAATGTTATACACATTTTACTTTGCTAAAAATGAATTATCATTAACAAAAAATAAATGTTTATATGAAGTCTATAAAAACTGGATGTAAAAAAAAAATGAATGATTTAAATTTGTAATAGATCTTTATCAATTTGTACATTTATGGTTATCATACCCCCACTCTGAAGGAGAGGGGGGTTACCATATACTGTTTTACCCTTGTGTGTCTGTCTGTCTGTCCGCCCTTTTGTACATCCATCTGTCTGTCTGTAAGAAAAATTTCTGTCGCATTTTTCTCAACAACTGACCGTTGCCGGTGCTTAACATTTCAATACACTCTTTGTTTAGGCATGCTATACGTTGGAATATATGTTTGTACCTGTTAAGTGACGACTTTTGTTTATTTTTTGCCTAAATTATCAAACAAATTTTCATAAAGAATTTTTCAGCAACTATTGATCGCATATGCTGTGCAAGGTTTACAATGTCTTTTGAATGAACTACATAGCTATTGTAATACTTGGAAAATGCATGTTAATGCGGAAAAGTAAAAAATTGTGGTTTTTAGAAACAATGGCAGAGTAAAAGATAGTGAGTGTTGGCATATTGGTAATGATGTTTTAGAAATTGTACAACAATTCACTTACTTAGGAATACTTTTCAACTTTAACAACAAATTTACCAAAGCTGAAAAACAATTATCTGAACAAGGTAGAAAATCATTGTTTTCGCTTAGAAAGAATAAACGGGGAATGTCATTTAATATAGAAACTTTATTGTCGCTTTTTGATTGTTTTATTGGTGGAATTGTTAATTACTGTTCAGAAATATGGGGAAATAATATAGGTTGCAATATCGAGAAACTTCATACAGACTTCTGTAAACAAATTCTCGGAGTGAAGAAAAGTACAAATACTGCTTACTTATATGCTGAATTAGGCCGTGTGCCCCTTGTACATTATAGAATGTTTAACATTATCCAGTTTTGGAAAATGTCTTAATTAGTGACAATTGTATAATTAGACATTGCAACGAAGTTATGTCTATTAATTGTGAAGAACACGGTTATAAGAAATGGGTTTTCGATGTAAAGAAAATTCTCATTGACCTCGGTTTTTTTTATATATGGTCTAACCAAAAAATAAACAATGGTAATTTACAACTTGTAAAACAAAGAATTTTTGATCAGGCAAAACAAGATATTTTTGCAAATGTTGAAAATTCAAAAAAATGTTCTTTTTACAAATATCTTATCAATGGTATACATCTTCAATACTATTTAAAAAAATCTATTCCCATTAAATTACAGAAATATAAAACTAAATTACGACTATCGTCGCATCGCCTGTCATTGAAACTGGTAGATATAATAACACAAATAGAGAAAATAGATTTTGTCCACATTGCAAATCTAGTGTTGAAGATGAATTCCATTTTTTATTTGTTTGTCCTCTATACAGAACATTGCGCAGATTATACATGAAAGAATATTATTATAAAAAACCTTGTATGTTTAAATTAATTCAACTTGACAATGTTAAAGATCTCTGTAATCTTGGCAAATTCATCTCAAAAAGTATGTTATTAAGGGACAACTGTATTACATAATTGTAGTCTTTTGTTTTCTCAACCTGTATATGTAACAGTAAATGTTATTATATGTACGTGCACAAGTTCTCCTGTAAATACACTACCACCTCATGTTATACATATGTCATACTGATAAGCTGTAAAGCTTAAAGAAATAAAGAATTGAATTGAAAATTGAATTGTATCGGGGTATCAATGTTAACGGTCACCCTCCCAAATAGGCACTATTTATTTATTATACTGAATGTCTTAATTAAAAAAAAAATTGCTGCTTTTATATAGACATGAAGTGAATGCTACGGTGAACCGTACGCGCATAATTTACGCACATGTAACAATTGGTTGTGTTACCCGTTGCCTTTCATGTTAAATACTGAAATCTGATTAGTCAAGACGCAGTTGATAATCCGTTCTTTTACCCTCAGCATTAGCAACAGACCTGACAACGGGTAACACAACGAATTGTTACATGCGCGTAATTTATACGCGTACGGTTCGACGTAGAATTCACGTAATTTCTACTTAAAAGTAACTGAGTTTTCTTTTGGTTGGGGTTTTCTTTTAAATAAAGACATTCAGTATAGTAAAATAAATAGTGCCTGTTTGGATGGAAAGAGTTGAATTTGACAACCCTCGGAAACCATTGTCAACCTCCGCTTCGTGACAGTTGACCATGGTTTTATCTGGGTGTCAATTTAAACTGTGACTCTTCCAAACAAACTATTTATATAATAACACATAACGTTACACGGAATGAGGAACTTAAACGTTTAAACTGTTATCCTGCAATTGTGCAATATAATCGCATATACATGAAACGTTACATAGAATAATGCACTTTAACCGCATATACCGTCACACGCAATTTACGCATACACTTCTACACGCAACCACATTCTTTAACACATGCATCTAACGATACATACAATCAATCACTTAAACGCATAAACATACTTTAATGCACATACCGTTACACACAATGAAACACTAAAACCGAAAATACCGTTACACACAATCAAACACTTAAACCACATATACCGTTACACGAATTCGCACACTTGGCTCATACCTGTTTGTTGCAATCACGCACTCTAACACATATACCGTTGCACGCAATCACACACTTTAAATACATGCAATCACACACTTAAACGCATATTCCACTACATGCAATCACACAGACCGTTCATACAATTAAACAATTTAACTAAAATACTTGTTTATTGTCAATCACTTTAACTCACATACTGTTACACGCAATCAAACACTTTACTACATATACCATTACACGACATCAGGTACTTTACTACATATACCATTACACTTAAACACATAAACTGTTGCACACAATCAGGTACTTTTATGCATATACCGTTACAAACAATCACACACTTTAACACATATACCATTACACGCATTCACACTCTTTAACACATAAACATGCACACAATCAACTACGTTTTAGCTCACCTGAGCTGAAAGCTCAAGTGAGCTATTCTGATCACATTTGTCTGTCGTCCGTCTGTCTGTCCGTCTGTCCGTCTGTCTGTAAACTTTTCACATTTTCAACATCTTCTCAAGAAAGACTGGGCCAATTTCAACAAAACTTGGCACAAAGCATCCTTAGCCTTACGGAATTCAAAGTTGTGAAAATTAAGGACCACGCCCTTTTGCAAAGGGAGATAATTAGGAATTTATGAAAATGTTCGAGAAAATTTCAAAAATCTTCGTCTCATGAACCATATGACCAGCAAAGCTGAAACTTGAAAATCATGACCCCCGGGGGTAGGGTGGGGCCACAATGGGGGGTCGAAGTTTAACTTATGAATATATAGAGTATATCTTTAAAAATATTCTTCTCAGAAACTGATCGGCCAGGAAAGCTGAAACTTGTATGAAAGCATCCTCGGGTAGTGTAGATTCAAAATTGTGAAAATCATGATCCCCGGGGGTAGGCTGGGGCCACAATGGGGGGTCGAAGTTTTCCAGAGGAATTTATAAAGTTAATCTTTAAAAATCTTCTTCTTAGAAACGGATCAGTTAGGAAAGCTGAAACTTGTGTGAAAGCATCCTCAGGTATTTTAAATTCAAAGTTGTGAAAATCATGATCCCCGAGGGTAGGCTGGGGCCACAATTGGGGGTCGAAGTTTTACATAGGAATGTATACAGTTAATCTTTAAAAATCTTCTTCTTAGAAACTAATCAGCCAGTAAAGCTGAAACTTGTGTGAAAGCATCATCAGGTAGTGTAGATTCAAGGTTATGAAAATCATGACCCCCGGGAGTAGGGTGGGGCCACAATGGGGGAACGAAGTATTACATAGGAATATATAGAGTAAATCTTTAAAAATCTTCTTCTCAGAAACTGATCAGCCAGGAAAGCTGAAATTTGTGTGAAAGCATCCTAAGGTAGTGTAGATACGAGGTTGTGAAAATCATGACCCCTGTGGGTAGGGTGTGGCCACAATGGGGGGTCGAAGTTTTACATAGGAATACATGTATATACAGTTAATCTTTAAACATCTTCTTCTTAGACACTAATAAGCCAGGAAAGCTGAAACGTGTGTGAAAGCATCCTCAGGTAGTGTAAATTCAAAGTTGTGAAAATCATGACCTCCGGGTGTAGGGTAGGCCACAATGGGGTGTCGAAGTTTAACATAGGAATATATAGAGTAAATCTTTAAAAATCTTTTTCTCAGAAACTAATCAGCCGGCAAACCTGAAACTTGTGTGAAAGCATCCTCAGGTAGTGTAAATTCAAAGTTGTGAAAATCATGATCCCCTTGGGGTAGGGTAGGACCACAATGGGGGGGGGGAGGTGTCAAAGTTTAACATATGAATATATAGAGTAAATCTTTAAAAATCTTCTTCTCAGAAACTACTCAGCCAGGAAAGCATACACTTGTGTGGAAGCATCCTCAGGTAGTGTAAATACGAGGTTGTGAAAAGCATGACCCCCTGGGGGTAGGGTGGGGCCACAATGTGGGGTCGAAGTTTTACATATGAATATAAAGAGTAAATCTTTAAAAATCTTCTTCTCAGAAACTAATCAGCCAGGAAGCTGAAACTTGTGTGAAAACATCCTCAGGTAGTGTTGATTCAAAGTTGTGAAAATCATGACCCCGGGGGTAGGAAGAGGCCACAATGGGTGATCAAAGTTTTACATAGGAATATATAGAGTACATTTTTAAAAATAATCTCCTCAGAAACTAATTGGACAAGAATGCTGACACTTGCATGGAAGCATTTTCAGGTAATGTAGATTTAAAGTTGTGAAAATCATGACCCCTTGGGGTAGGTTGGGGCCACAATGGGGGGTCGAAGTTTTACATATGAATATATAGAGTAAATCTTTAAAAATCTTCTTATCGGAAACTGATCGGCCAGGAAAGCTGAAACTTGTGTGAAAGCATCATCAGGTAGTGTAGATACAAAGTATGTATTATGTATTATTGTACAGTGTCCAGATAGTTTGTATTATGACTCCATTAAGCTGATTTTATCATACCTATTGTTTCCCAGGTGAGCGATGTGGCCCATGGGCCTCTTGTTTACATATACCGTTACACACAATCACGCACTTTATTGCACATATATTGTTACACACAATCACACATTTTAACACAAATCCCGTTACACGAAATCACACAGTTTAACAAAAAACCGTTACTTGCAATCAGACGCTTTTACGCATACATTATTACAGACAATCCGGTACTTTAACAGTTATAGGTTCCAAGCATTCAGGTAATTAAATATACCGTTTCTTGCAATCACGCCGCACTTAAACGCATTCTGTTACACACAGTCACGCACTTAAAAGAATCGCGTTTTGAGCAAAAATGATATGACACTTACTTCACTGGTAAGCAATATCCAATGAAAGATGAAGCAAAACAGACTGAAATCTAGGCACACATATTTTGAAATTCTTCGATCATTGTGGGACGTTTTCCTGCGTCCTGTTATACCATCGCACATGCGCAAACCACAGACTGCAGATTGTGCAGTGACAACATGGACTTTAGAAAACGGGGGTGTTTTTGTAAAAACTGATAAAAACAAGGATATAGTGTTACTTTCTTGGATAAATTATCCCTTATCTACAAAAGTTGAAAAAATTGTTTCTAACGTAAGCATGCAACAAACAGCATTAACTGCTTTAATAAGTGTTACATCGATAGTTTAAAAAGTATTTTTGTTGCTTTTTAAAACAATAGGAAAGCAGGTATTTTACATATATTTAACAAATATGTTTGTTGATACAACTTGTAAACACACAAATGATGATTTAAACCATTTAAAATCTCCTACTATATTTCCTATAATTGTTATGGAGGATGAATGAAATTAACACGAATCAGGTCAATAAAGTAGAACTTAAAAGGCTTTCAACTCTAAACTATTTAACACGAGTTAAAAAATTGCAAACGTTTAAATTGGAAACTTTAATTTATGACTAGGTCTTGATACAGAGCTGTTTTTTTTCCGTTTGAGTAAGGCTAATAATTGGAAAAAATTGATGAGACCTTCAATCATTCTTGATTTTGTTGTATTTTCTTTGTTTATTTCTAGAACAAAATTTACCTTTTGTAATCTTTAACGAAACATTGGTGTCAGTTATCAAAAATTGGTTTTAACTTGATAGGTCATTTTCACAGTTTAGTTAGGCATGGAATCATTATATATGTAGCTGATTTAGATAATATTAACAATGTTCTTAAAGGTATAGAAGAAGCATTTTCTGACAAAGAGGTCACAATATCTTTACCAATGACAATTGTAAACATAATAACCGTACCCGTCCCTTTAACAATATACATCTAACAGTGTGCTGCGTGCAAAATTATATTATCAGTGATGCAATGCTGAGAGAGAGAGAGAGAGAGAGAGAGAGAGAGAGAGAGAGGTTGATTATTTTATATAACACAGCAGATAGACAAATGTAGATGGAGACGTAAATAGAGAAAGAGTCTATGTCAGGGTATATGTAGTAACACCACATGATTGATATTTCGTTAATATATCTCTCTTAATAATAAATGATATGAATGTTGGTAAATAATTGTTATATTCTAAAGTAGAATCTACGGCGGTTTGGGTCAGCTGTCTTGGCATTATGATCCTTTTATCCAAATATATTTGAAATCTAAACCTATGTTTAATCAAAGTGTAGTTATAAATCTAAACCCATGTTTTATAAAAATATAACTACAAATTCGAATTTATGTTTAATCAAAATGAAATTAAAAATATAAATCTTTGTTTGATCAAAACATAATTACAAATCTAAACCTATGTTTATTAAGAATATAATATCACACCCAAACCTATGTTTTATAAGAATAAAATAAACATCCAAACCTTTGTTTTATCAAAATATAATCACAAACCAAGTATACGTTTACTCATATTAATGGAATATGACTCTTTTAATACATTCTGGTTCCTGCATAACTAATTTTATAATTCAAATAAAACCTAATTCATAATGTACACCTACTTATCAGGTACATGAATCACACCCTGGCCGATTTAATTCCATCTAAAATTGCGCTTTACTACATAACAACCGACATGATGGATTTTATGATTAAAAGAATTAGAAACTCCAACTCTTTAAAGACACACGGGCACCTGCTACACTTTTTATTTTACTCTAAAATCAAAAGGCAAAAAACTGCATGTTTTCCTTTTAGCTAAAATCATATTGGGGATACCATAACTTTCAAAACAATAAACAATGAAATAACTCACATTTAGTAAAAACTGCTAAAGAACAAAACACTTTGAAAACATTTCATTTTAAGATAATGGTGAATCTATATAACATATTTTAGTTTTCTCTTATTTATTCATTGAAAATATTTAGTTCGTTCAGAACTTGCCTCTAAAGTGTAACTTGCTTATACAACATCAATTCTTATATTTAAAAAATGATGATAAAATGGGTGTCTAATGTTCCAAATTTGTATAAAGAGATCACATTGTGTGCGCACTCAGGAGAAACAGACAAAAACACAGCATATATAGATTAGGATAAAATCACATTAGTTGTTTAATACCACAGGTCTTGAACAACATCCATCAGACTACATCTGCCTTAGAAACAGCCACCTTAAAAACAGACATGTCCTTATCTTAACATTTTTTTAAATTAAAACAAATACATCTATTTAGATCATGGTTGAATTGATAAATTAATATTGTATCCTGAAATTTGGTCTGAATCGTTGTTGGGGAGCCTGTCTGACGTATTGATAAAATACGGAGGTGACAAACCAAGCGTCGTTTTGAGAAGCTTGTTCACTTTTAACATGACAGTTCTAGACAGTGCCGTGTACAAAGGACACGTCGATTCGTTTTACACATTGCTTTAATAACTGATGGAACATCACGACGCTTTTTAGAATAATTGAAAATGTTTATAAAAGTGTAATCATTATTTTTGTTTATTTATTACATTTATTGATTTTCTTGAGCATTGGCCTCCTTTTCATCATTAGCAACTTTTTAAATAAGATATTGATATGTGTCAAAGCCCGAGCGAAGAGGACATAGAGAAAGAGAGAGAAGTACAGAAGTTTAATTTGACTTTAAAGGTCTAGAAATTTCGGTGCACATATCGCCTACGTTCAAATAATAAGCAGTTTAGGGACATCATATTTCTCCTGTTATGGAAAGAGCTACCTGGTTCAGAAATAGGAGCGAGGGTATGACACCGATTTCAACAATACAACAATTCACTAATAGAAGCATATCTACCAGAGCATGTGAATTTACTGAAGTTAAAATTGCTCCATGTAATACATTTTGAATGTTTTATTGCTTTCCCTTTAAATATTTTTTCCGAGTGTTTTACACTGGTAATGAACCATTAATACTATTAGAAATGCCAAAGTAATCTTGAGTGGCAATGGATCTGTAGAAATATTAATTTAAAGCATAATACCATAATGCCTATGTTTATTACAATTTGTGGATCACATGGCTCAGTGGTCATAGAATAAAGGCCAGTAACCGAAAGTCGCTGGTTCAATCTCCACTTGATGTTGTGTGTTGTGCACTTGGACAAGGCACTTTATTTACATTGTCTCAGTCCACCCAGCTGATGTTGGGTACCGGGTTACGCTGTGGGTTAACCTGGTGTCCTATTCAGGGGGAGTCAATGACTCTCGTCCGCTTAGCACCACGGAAACTGGAGATAAGCACCGGCGTTAGGCGCCTTCATGGCACGGAGAAGGATTTAACTTAACTAACTTGTTCCAATTTATCACAATAAGCATTATTCCGTATATTGTACACAGACATGTGTTTCCTAATGGTGAAGATAGGGACTGTATAGATAGCCTGATCTGTGAGAGTACAGAGTGATTACCTCACAATGACACCGAAATCTTTAAACTGGATCAATTAATATTTTTTAATGAGTTTTGTATTTCTTTAATTATCTATTATGTTTTAATTGTATGGGGTTGTTTATGTATATGTTCTCTTCCCATGGGGCCTTCATTGGTTAGTAATAAATACATTTAGAAAACCTAACATAAATCTAGAGCTTTACTTGACACAGAAAAATAGAGATAGTCTGAAAAAAAAAGAAAACTGAAAACCAAAAAAACACATAAAAAGTGAAAAGGTTAATGGAAGATCGTGAAAAATGATAAATTGATTCAGAATAGAGAAACATACTAGTATCAATGCTACGAGAAAAAAAAGTCCAAAATTTAGAATGCAATTGTTTTTTTTTGTCCATGATAAGTTTTAATAGCTAATTTGAATACTAATTTACAAAGGAATATCTTAACTTATAGCTTCATCCGGAACACAAATACACACAATGTATTCTGTTCCGTGATATGATAGATGGGAAATATGTTAAGAATGCAACATTTTACCTTAAACTGCATTTACAAAATTTTGCCAACCGCTGAGCTTAAAAAACATACAACCACAGAGGAGTCATCAAGTACCTTCGCTTGCTTTTGCTTTATATCATCTCGCATTGGAAGTTACAGCCAGCTTTTGTCTTATGTGTCTTCATGTTGTTTTTGTTGATGACAAGAGCACAATAAACATTGAACAGTTCTTTTTCTATTTTAACAAATTTTAAAATTCATATCGACATTAAAAATAAAAATATTGCAAAAGAGGTTTGTTATCAGAATAAGAATAAAAATAAAGTGTATTTTTAATTATTGAATTATAATGTACAATGTGTATTTAACGCTGTTAGCCAACAAAATGTGTGTTCAATATACAAATTATTTGATCAGTATAGATACAAAAATTGTAACATGTAATGAAGGCGTTAACGTGTAATTCCAAGGATTGTGTATTGTGTATTTAAAGTTGTAAGCCAACAAAATGTGTGTTCAGTATACAAATTAGCTGATCTATAAAGGTAAAGACAAATGTAATGAAGCTCAAATGATTTTGAAAGGTTAGTTTCTTTTTAATATGTTTATACAGTCATACGATTTACACAGCATTTCCTATAAAATGACGCGGGTGAAAAATATAGCAAATCTACATGAAAGCATTTTTCAAAAATTGTTCAAAACAATTATCTTTTTTATCTCAGAACTACACATTTTGTTAAATCTTGAAATGTCATCCTTACACACACCAATCACCTTACAGGATGCTGTATAATTCAAATTGTTCGAGTCATCGTGGATAAACAGAGACATACAGTCAATGTATTGTTTGAAGATTTTAACACAATGGCATGTAAATATGTAAATCAAACATGTCAATCCATTGATTATATTGGAAAATATAAAACCGTTATGTAAATTGTCATAAAAGAGAAAATAAATATCTCAGTTTTAACAGTTTTACAGACTATTATAATTTTACCTGATTAAATTGACATACTTTCCGCCAGGTCCATAAAACGTGAATTGATCTCATCAAAAGGCAATAGTTTTATGATAGCATTACTTTTAGGATGTCAATCTTTAGTTATGGGACTCTGAGATCTCAATCCGTAACACTCTATGTAGAATACTGGGTTAGAATCATATACGTGGTTTACACTAAGATAAAGAAACCAGATCTCAATTATGTGAAAATAAGAGGATGGAGATGAACATATAAACATCTATTATCATAATATGTTGATTAAAATATGGGTAAACGCTGAACTACTTATTGCAGAACAAGCATGCATGTGTGTATAGGCTTAGTTAAAACCTTAAACCATCGACTGTCGCATTACAGGTTGTAGACAATAATATCCATATATGTTATTTGGTTTGAAGTTTTTATTTGTTCATGAAATCTCAAGTTAAACGTGGTGGTGTAATATCAGCATAGATAACACTCTCCTCATGTTTAATACATAGTACTGCGCAAAACATCGAACATTTATACTGATTGTTTTTTAGAATTAAAATATTTTGCAATATAGTGACCATTGTAGAGCGTGTAAACGTGTGTACTTGATAACAGTTTTGACAGATTTAAAGGGGCGTGTTTCATTAATTGCATTACAATGATCAGTATTTATCTGTGGTGTACATTTCCCTTTATTTTGGCATTGGAAATCTGTAACAGTTAATTTTCAGTAATACACACAGCACATCACGAGTTTTGAATAAATTCATTGAATGGAATTTACAAAACCTTTTCGTTCTTTTAAAACTTATCGACTGACATATTTATTATTTGGATCTTAAAAAGATGTTTTTCCGACAAAGTTTCTGGCAGTATAATATTAGCCACGGAAAAGCACTAAATAAAATCCGTTATGGTGCTTCATCGATTATTTGTATCCCTGACAACCATTGTAGAGATAGAGAAAGAGAGATAGGGAGAAAGAGGTTTCAGTTAAAGGAAATGTCTGCATTTGAAGTTGTGTATTTTAATGTGAAATGTATAACCTTAAAAAAACCAACATCTTTAAGCAATATCGAGCAGCAAGGACTCGTGGTCTGATGTTACAATTCTTTAGTAACTGCAGGAAAAAATGAAAAAATGTAATATGTTACAACTTTGTAAATAAGATATTGAATCGCGTCTGTGCGGGAAAGACGAAGACAGAGAAAGAAAAGCATCAGTCTAGTTTGACAACATAGGTCTAGAACTGTTGGTGCACATACCGTTTTGATTCATATACTAAACACTGCTAGAATAATAAAAAAAAAACAGATTACACATACTATAGACAGAGTTACCTGGTTTAGAAATTGGAGCAGGAGTCAGACAACGATTTCAAGAATAAACCAGTTCAACAATAGAAGCGCGTTCACCAGGGCATGAGAATGTGTCCAGGTATTAGTAATGCATTTTGAATGCTTTAAATCTATCATATGTTTATTACTTTGAATGTTTTATTTCTATCATTTTAAATGTTTTATTTGTTTACCATTTTAATATCTGTGTTCGTTGCAATTTATCAAAATAAATATAATTCAGAATAGTATACACAAAAAATGTGTATCATTATATTGATATTTAAAGGGACGGAACAGATATCCTTAACTTTGGTAGTACTCAGTGATAACATTACAATCAAATCATTGCCGTGATCAACGAGGCCGAGTTCAGTTAGAGTACGTCGCTTTCGCACAGCGTTTAATTTGCATTGTGACGACATCTTTTTGCTTTGTTGACGCCATGGCGTTATGGTTTTAACTGCAGATAATCAGCGAAATTTGTCGGAAAAAGCTCGTCTGGGGCGTAAAATGAATATTTTTATTGTAGAAAAAAACATAAATATCTTGATGTATAAGCGATATTTGGGCTCGGGTCGAAAACGTGAAGATGATTCAGCAAGCCTAGCCCTCTGTCAAGTTTTCTTGCCCCGACTAAATATACCTTTATACATGTATTGCAAGACAGTCACCATGTAATTTGTATTTATGGCCCTTAATATGTGATATAATACAGTTTTTTATAGCTTAAGTATGTCTGGTTGTTTTAATAGCACAATAAAGATCACCATTTCTGTCTTTTTAAAATAAAAAAAATAGCCATTATCCGACAACTTCTGAGAAATTGGTCATACAAATAAAACTTTGATAAGACCCTTGGAAAAATACCAGGAGATAAAAGGTTATTTTTATATAATCATTTGGTGCCTTTTAGCAATAACCTTTATATGTAGAACAGAAAAAAATTCCTAGGGCAGAAGTTTGAAAAAAAATGAAAAAAATGTGCAAAATTGATACATTTCAAGCAAAATACCATAGGGTCCTATGTTAAAAATTATCAAACTTTGAGATGAACCCCTAAACAAACGATATGGTAAATGTTTGTTTGTTTTGTTTTAAAATGATAATTATTTCAGTAGAATATCGTGTAAGAAATTTCATTAAAAAATCCAGGGCAGAACAAATTAGACCCGGTGTCGTTAAATCACATAGTCTGTAACAGGTTATCGTTTTTGTCATCTGATGGTGAAACTAAAGAAGTATGATACAGACATTGAATATAACTGTATATACAATAGGTTATCGTCTTTGTCATCTGATGGTGAAACTAAAGAAGTATGATATAGACACTGAATATAACTGTATATACAACAGATTGTCGTCTTTGTCATCTGATGGTGAAACTAAAGAAGTATGATATAGACACTGAATATAACTGTATACACAACAGGTTATCGTTTTTGTCATCTGATGGTGAAACTAAAGAAGTATGATATAGACACTGAATATAACTGTATATACAACAGGTTATCGTCTTTGTCATCTGATGGTTAAACTAAAGAAGCATGATACAGACACTGAATATAACTGTATATACAACAGGTTGTCGTCTTTGTCATCTGATGGTGAAACTAAAGAAGCATGATATAGACACTGAATATAACTGTATATACAACAGGTTGTCGTCTTTGTCATCTGATGGTGAAACTAAAGAAGTATGATATAGACACTGAATATAACTGTATATACAACAGGATGTCGTCTTTGTCATCTGATGGTGAAACTAAAGAAGTATGATACAGACACTGAATATAACTGTATACACAACAGGTTGTCGTCTTTGTCATCTAATGGTGAAACTAAAGAAGTATGATACAGACACTGAATATAAATGTATATACAACAGGTTGTCGTCTTTGTCATCTAATGGTGAAACTAAAGAAGTATGATATAGACACTGAATTGAACTGTATATACAACAGATTGTCGTCTTTGTCATCTGATGGTGAAACTAAAGAAGTATGATATAGACACTGAATATAACTGTATACACAACAGGTTATCGTTTTTGTCATCTGATGGTGAAACTAAAGAAGTATGATATAGACACTGAATATAACTGTATATACAATAGGTTATCGTCTTTGTCATCTGATGGTTAAACTAAAGAAGCATGATACAGACACTGAATATAACTGTATATACAATAGGTTATCGTCTTTGTCATCTGATGGTTAAACTAAAGAAGCATGATACAGACACTGAATATAACTGTATATACAACAGGTTATCGTCTTTGTCATCTGATGGTGAAACTAAAGAAGTATGATATAGACACTGAATATAACTGTATATACAACAGGTTGTCGTCTTTGTCATCTGATGGTGAAACTAAAGAAGTATGATATAGACACTGAATATAACTGTATATACAACAGGTTATCGTCTTTGTCATCTGATGGTTAAACTAAAGAAGCATGATACAGACACTGAATATAACTGTATATACAACAGGTTGTCGTCTTTGTCATCTGATGGTGAAACTAAAGAAGCATGATATAGACACTGAATATAACTGTATATACAACAGGATGTCGTCTTTGTCATCTGATGGTGAAACTAAAGAAGTATGATACAGACACTGAATATAACTGTATACACAACAGGTTGTCGTCTTTGTCATCTAATGGTGAAACTAAAGAAGTATGATATAGACACTGAATATAACTGTATACACAACAGGTTGTCGTCTTTGTCATCTGATGGTGAAACTAAAGAAGCATGATATAGACACTGAATATAACTGTATATACAACAGGATGTCGTCTTTGTCATCTGATGGTGAAACTAAAGAAGTATGATACAGACACTGAATATAACTGTATACACAACAGGTTGTCGTCTTTGTCATCTAATGGTGAAACTAAAGAAGTATGATATAGACACTGAATATAACTGTATATACAACAGATTGTCGTCTTTGTCATCTGATGGTGAAACTAAAGAAGTATGATACAGACACTGAATATAAATGTATATACAACAGGTTGTCGTCTTTGTCATCTAATGGTGAAACTAAAGAAGCATGATACTGACACCGAATATAACTGTATATACAACAGGTTATCGTCTTTGTCATCTAATGGTGAAACTAAAGAAGCATGATATAGACACTGAATATAAATGTATATACAACAGGTTGTCGTCTTTGTCATCTAATGGTGAAACTAAAGAAGCATGATATAGACACTGAATATAACAGAATATCTTAACAAAGTTGGAGGATCCATTTTAATAGTCTACGTACACAAAAAGAAATTGTAATTGAACAAAGTATAACTTCAAACCGATGACAGATACACACACCGTATTCAGGTTTTCGTTAAAGTCAATCATTTATGATAGATTTAAAATGCAAAATTTCACTCTACACTGCAATCATACTAGTTTGCCAACCGTTCAGCTTAAGGAGAACAATGAACGAAGGGGGTATCCTCAAGGAATTTGTTTATTTGTTGTTTCTTTTTTGGTAAGACAAAAACACGAGAAATATTTAAAAAATTTAGTTTTTTTCTACATTAAAACAAATTTAAAATATTTAACAAACATTCGAAAAAAAATATATAATTATTGCATTGTCACGGAAGTATGTTTTCAGAATTTAAAGCAATGTATTTTTTTAATCGTTGCATATATATTCAGAACTCTAAGCCAGCACCACGAGTGTCTTATCTAAGAATCAGTTAGTGAACTTTGGTGATAACAAACATTCAAACTGTATGAATACAGTAAATGGAGATGCAAACTGGAAATTTCAATGACTGTAAGGGGAGATCAGTTGTTTTAATTATGTGTATACAAATATATACAACTACATTTACATTCCAAATGTTTTTTGCATATAAAATGTGTGAATAGATACGGCAGTTATAAGGCTGTAACACCCACAGGGTACTCAAAGGTTAGTGGGACTAGTTTCATTATGTCGTCACAAACGTTGAACGCTGTTAAAAGCAACGTCACAAGCGAAAATCAAAGTTCACGTTTGTGTCTGTTACAGTGACTCTTCCATTAATTTGAACTTACCCTTATGATAAAACAGAAATTTTGACCTATAAATTACATTTGCAGACAAAGCAAGAAGGTAAAAAAAATGTAAATATAAGCATTTAATCATTATTTTTTGAAAGATATAGTCTCATAACTGCAGCGGTATGTGCATATACATTTTCATAACGCGCTAGCGCGCGTTACTCAATTTGTATGCACATACCGCTGCAGTTATGAGTCTATATCTTTATCAAAATTATGAGTCAATGTTTAAATAACACAGAAACATTGTAAACACAATCACATACAACTAAAACACATTATACATGCATCTTAAAAATCACACGGGCAAAACAATGCTTACATATGTACTCGAAAGCAAACCTATTTTTTATTATATATACATATTTTTTATAGCAGCGATCGTTTCATATATTAAAACTACATTTAGCAGAATTATTTTGTTTCGACAGTTTACCTTAGTCTTTTTAATCTTGTTTTTTTTTAATTTTTAATTCAAACTATGTCCATCCTTTCACACGCTTATACTCTGCAGACTCAATTCAAAATGTTCGCGTCATCGCAGGTAAACAGGTATTGTGTAACGTAAATACCTGTAGAATGTGGGTCAGCCAGTCAAGTGTCTCAACATTTAAAATAGGTAGAGGGGTGGCTGCCAACTCGGGGTGATTTTTTTTAAATGTTAAAAATATGCAGTTTTTTTTAAATAAAGTTGAAGGTGAGGATATTTGGAGAGAGAGAGAGAGAGAGAGAGAGAGAGAGAGAGAGAGAGAGAGAGAGAGAGAGAGAGAGAGAGAGAGAGAGAGAGAGAGAGAGAGAGAGAGAGAGAGAGAGAGAGAGAGAGATTGTATGATGATTCTTATACAGTGTCATCGTCAAAATGCATGTCAAACATAAAACTGTGTTAATATAAAGAGGGATAACTGTACTGGAAGTTGTAATACATTATTATATTCTGGCAACGTTCATACCCTTCAAATTCATCATAAGAATGACAAATGCAGTTAACATTACCCTAAGAATGATAGTTAGCCCTCAGTTCGGGGATTCAAAGGTTTTACATTACAACATGCCCTATGTAGAAAAGTGTGTTAACATCATTCAAATGCTTTGATATACGAAACAAAGCTTCAAATATCTGAAAACTATATTATCATTAATAAAAAATTTTCATAAAAGTGTCGTTAAGATTGGCTTTTTAAAGTATTAATGAGAAGATATAAAAAAAAAACCTTGGTAAAATGTCGGTGTTAAATTTTAAACAAAATGGATTAAAGTATAATACATAAATATGATCACACCCTGACCGAGTTTCAATTCATCTAACTTTGCGATACATCAGATTACGGCTAATTTGATGCATTGTATACCTTGGAAAACCCAACTCTGTTCAGACAAAATTGAGTACCAATGACAAAATGACACCTGTTGCACTTTACATTTAAATTTGTAACAAAAAACCGCTGTTGTCCTTTTAGCTAAAACTGTGTTTGGGAAACCCAAACTTTCAAAACAAGTTAAAAAAAAATGACGCAAGTCAAATTGTAGTAAAAACTGTTAAAGAACAAAAAACTTATGATTTTGTTACCTCTAGGTTGTCTGTGTAATTGTTTTATGCTTTACATAATAATCAGAGAGAGAGAGACATATCGCGTAAGTTTGTAGATACTAAGTGTTTTGAAGGCGAACACAGCATCGCAATCCTCTCATCATTGACAGAGATACATAGGTTAATAATATAACACAGCATCGCAATCCACTCATCATTGACACAGATACATAGGATAATAATATAACACAGAATCGCAATCCACTCATCATTGACAGAGATACATAGGTTAATAATATAACACAGAATCGCAATCCACTCATCATTGACAGAGATACATAGGTTAATAATATAACACAGCATCGCAATCCACTCATCATTGACACAGATACATAGGTTAATAATATAACACAGAATCACAATCCACTCATCATTGACAGAGATACATAGGTTAATAATATAACACAGCATCGCAATCCACTCATCATTGACACAGATACATAGGATAATAATATAACACAGCATCGCAATCCACTCATCATTGACAGAGATACATAGGTTAATAATATAACACAGCATCGCAATCCACTCATCATTGACACAGATACATAGGATAATAATATAACAAAGCAACGCAATCCAATTATTATTGAAACATATATATAGGTTAATAATATGAGGGGCGGCAGATTGGACAAACAAGGCGTTTTAACCAGAGCATATCAATTTGAAGTGTTAATGGTGTCAAGTAGCCTTATGATTTTGTTACCTTTAATTTTCTGTCGTATTGGTTTATGTTTAACATAATAATCAATCAGAGAGAGGAATAGTGGAGAGAGAGAGAGAGAGAGAGAGAGAGAGAGAGAGAGAGAGAGAGAGAGAGAGAGAGAGAGAGAGAGAGAGAGAGAGTTAACTACTGCATTTAAAATTGTGTTCTGTGCTGATTGTTTTTTTAAACCCCACCCTTTCTGTACAATATCGTGTACCAAGGACACATCAACTCATTCTTCACAATGCTTTAATAACTGAAGGAATATCAGGACGCTTTGTTGGACAATTGTAAATTTTGATAAAAGTTTATTTTTTTAATTTATTACAAATATTTTTTTTTCTTGAGCATTTGACTTAATTTCATCGATAGCAACTTTGTAAATAAAATATTGAACTGCGTCAAAGCCCGAGAGAGGAGGAGGTAGACAGAGAAATAGAGAGAAGTACGAAAGTTTAGTTTGACTTTAAAGATCTAGAAAGTTCGGTGCACACATCGCCTTCGTTCATATAATAATCATTTTTAGTTGGAAAACATAATCACCTGTGATAGAAATTACCTGGTCCAGAAACTAGAGCGAGGATAAGACACCCATTTTAACAGCACAATAATTCAACAATAGAATCATGTTCACGAGAGCATGTGAATTTTACTGAAGTTAAAATGGTTCCATGTAATACATGTTTTATGTTTTATTGCTTTACCTCTAGGTAAATCTAAAGGTGTGTAGCAATTGTATTAGTATTAGTATCCTTTAAATCAAAATTTTAAAAAAATCTAAATTTATGTTTATTCATATTCATAAAAAAGTAAATTTTGTTATTTGTTCTGATTCAGGATATCTTCATTTTTGTTTTCTATTCATAATTTAAACCTTATTGTCAAGTAACAGAAGCAGACGCTGATCGGGCTTTATTCCATCAAACAATGAGATGAATCAGATTACGGTCGATATCATGTCTTTTACGATGAAAACTATCACCTTGGAAAAATTCATTCTTTTCAAACAAGATCAGGTACCACTGACACAAGTTCAACTGGTACACCTTTCATTACACACTAATCCAAAAAAAGTTGTGGTTGTCCCTTTTTCTAACACCCACTTGGGGAAACCCACGCAAGAAAAAAAAATATTACCTAAACTCAAGAAACTGCTAAAGAACAAAAAAAAACTCTCATCAAAAGTTAAATTTGTTTTATAAATCATGCAAATAAACATTTGCCTCCTGTGTATATAACTTGCTTTAAACAACGAATATAAATGACTTGCCCAATGTTTCAACTTTGTGTAAATAACAGATTGCATTGTGTGCGCACTTAAGAAAAAACGACTGGGACAGAGACACGTTTATATGTAGAGAAAAATGTTCATTACTTAAACTGGATACCAAGCTCTCTGTCAATTCATATAATAGGTGATTATAATTATTAGAACCTAATGACAATAGCCACTTTGATATTAATAAAAACCCACACGAGCAGATATAGTAACAAAGGAAGCGTCATGTTTTGAAGCTCTTTTCCTTTTTATATAATTAAGAGAGAGAGAGAGAGAGAGAGAGAGAGAGAGAGAGAGAGAGAGAGAGGGAGAGAGAGAGAGAATTAAGAATTGGGTGGTGCTCTGGAATGATACACTAAATCTCAAGGTTCTGAGAATTTATGGTGTTTTGTTAATCATTCAAAACATATGTGTCGTTTTCTGGTTAATGTTTTATCCTACCATCGAGACTTAGATATTGTCGATAACTAAATACTAAATGTTGCTAAAAAAAGAAGATGAAGCGGATGATATTTGATAAAGATAAAGACAGAAAAGAGAGAGAAAGAGAGACAGAGAATGAGAGACAGAGACAGAGAGAGACAGAGAGAGACACACAGAGAAAGAGAAGAGAAGACAGGTACTATAAATTCCTTCTTTAACACGAGGAATAAATAAAATAGCGAAAAAAATTCCCGTACATTTTATATCTCTTTTTTTCAGACAGCTTTGAACCATGTAAAATTATAAGAAAATTGGTGCTCGCGATTTCACATTCTCGCGATTTGTGGCAAAATGGCGGCATCGCGGAATTAAGTAAACTGTATTAAATAAGGTATTTACAGTATACAAACAGACAGAATAGAAACATCGAAACACAGAGACCGATATATAGAAGTACGCTATTTTAGTTTGACACCATACGTCTAGAAAATTCGATGCACTCAATGCCTTAGTTTTGACACTAAGCATTGTGAAGGCAACAACGACATCAGATTACGTCTGTTATAGAAACAGATACCTCAGTAAGGAACATTAGCGAAAGTCGGACACCGATTAAACAAATAGAAGCGTGTTCACCAGAGTGTGTAAGAGAGGGATTCAACAGTGAATTAGAACGTTTAAAATCGTGTTCTCTGTGGTAATAATTATTGTGTAGGGAAAACCCACACTTTCTTGACAATATCAAACACCAAGGACACATGAATACAGGCTACTTAATGCTTTAGTCACTACAGAAACTTCGGGTCGCTTCTTATGATAATTGTAGATTCGTATAAAAGTTTTGTTTTCTTTTACAAATGTGACTAATATTGATTGTATTTCCTTTATATGTTTAGTTGCTGATAAATATTAAATAAGATCAGCATTAAAAAATATGACGTGTCTCATGTAATAACTTTGTAAATAGGATTTTGAATTGTGTATGTACGCGGGCATCGAAGACGGCAACTTTAGAGAGAAGTACATTATTTTATTTTGACCACATATGTCTAGAGCAGTCAATACACGTGACACCTAAGTTTATATATTAAGCATTGTGACTGCAAAAACAACATCGTATTACACCTGTTTAAAAACAGATACCTGGGTCAGAAATTAAAGCGAGAGTCAGACACCGATTTTAACAATACAAGTGTGTTAACCAGAGCATGCAAATGTACCAGAAACAGTTTCAAGTAGTAGATTTTTGAATATTTAATTTCTTTATTCCAAGTTTTTATTCCCAAATGCTTTATATTGGTACCGGCGGTTAATGATGTTAAAAATGCCAATTTTACTTTGATTGCTATTAGATATGTAGAAATATTGATTTAAAGCATTTGTTTACTGATTTTGATTATGGGGACTATATAGATGTTCTGATCTGTGAGAGATCATACTATAATCCCTATGATTGTAACGATTTATCACAATAAGTATACTTCATTCTATTGTACACAAACATGTGTTTACTTATTTTGATTATAGGGACTGTATAGATGATCTGATCTGTTGGAGAACAGAGTGGTTACATCACATTGTCATTAAACTGGAGCAATTCAACATTTTTTTTTTTATCAATTTAGATGTATCGCATTCATTCTTTGTTATAATCATGATGGTGTTGTGTTTGTTCATTTATCATTTTTAGATATCTCTCATTATTGTCTATATTTATAATTGTTATAATCATCATGGTGTTGTGTTAAGTATATGCCCCCCCCTCCCGAGAGCCTTACATAACGAAACATAAGAAATATACTGTATTTGACACCGAGAAAAAACACAGTCTGAAAGAAGCAAGCTTATGATTAAAACAGACGGAGAAGAAATGAAAGGAGGCATGTAATAGAATATAAAAACACTACTAACCATACAATGATACAAAAAGTGAATTCAATTGAGATGGTTTTTAAGATCAGTTTTAAAGATTTGTTTGAATTATAATTCGCAAAGGAATATCTTAAATAGCTTTTGTAAAACCATGTTAATGCTGTACGAATGGTAATTCAGCAAAGTGTTTCTTCAAACCGCGCACAAATATACACGATGCATCCAACTGTGTTTTAAATACAATTCTTTGAAAATAAGTTAAAAAATAACATTATACATTAAACTGCATTCACAATAGTCATCTAACCGTTCAGCTTGAGGAAACCATTACACGAAGGGCGTGTCCCCAAGCACCTACGCTTGCTTCTACTATATACAGTTTCTCCTGTGGGTGATTTCAACCAGTTTTTAATTGAAGCCACTTTCTGAAAAGGGGGGGGGGGTATTTAATGACTTCATAAATTCATATCAACATTGAAAAAAAATGTAAATGTAGAATGTAAATATTATACATTAAGAGCTCTAAGCGAACGTATAGTAACGGTCATTTTTGTTGTTTCTTATACCAGAACTTCAACTTCATTTAGCAGAATTTGTTTGTTTAAGACAATTTGATTTTGCCTTTTTAATCTTGTTTTTTTTTTTTAATTTCAAACTCTTTTCCCCTTTACAAACGCCTATCAGCTTACAGTTTGCTGACTGCCGTTTAAATCATTAGCTCCATCGCTGCTAAACAAGTATCGTATAACGCCAATACCTGTAGGACAGCCAGTCTTGTGACTTTTAAAGGGGTGACTGACAACTCGGACGTGATTTTGTAAAAAAAAAAAGTGTCAAAAATGTGCAGGTTTTTTTTTAAAAGTAGAAGGTTAAAATAGATGGAGAGAGATAGAAAGAGAGAGAGAGAGAGAGAGAGAGAGAGAGAGAGAGAGAGAGTGAGAGAGAGAGAGTAATGCAATAATACAGTGTTATCGTCAAAATATCCTTGTACCTATGCAACGAGAAAAAAAACTAGAAATGTAATCGAGATTTTGTTATCCATGATTAGTTTTAAAGATCAGTTTGAATTGTAATTTACAAAGGACTGTCTTTTGTTTGTCAGGGCCATTTTAATGTTGTACGTATACAAAGTGTAATGTTAATTCAACAAAGTATAACTTCAAACCTAGGACAAACACACACACCATATATTCAGTTATGCGTTAAATACAATCTTTTGAAAATAGGTTAGAAATGTAACTTTTCACCATAAACTGCATTCACAATAGTCAGCCAACCGTTGAGTTTTGAGAGAAGGGGGTGTTCTCAAGCATTTGCTTCTGCTATACATGTTCTCCTTCGTAACCAGTTTTTATTTTATGCTACACTCGTTGATGACCTAAAACATGAGGAGCATGCAACAATTTAATTTCTTCTTGATTATAACAATTTCTAAAACTCCATATCGACATTGAAATTAAATACAAGTAGTGCATATAGATATTAAGAGCTCTAACCTACCAACTGTGTGTCTAGTCTACGAATCAGTTAATGAAATGTGGTGATAACGAACAGTTTGTCTGTATAAATACAGATATATGTTACTTGTAATGTAGATGCAAACATGTTATTCAAATGGCTTCAAGGGGTAAGTTCTTTTAATTATGTGTTCACATTATATACTTTACACATCTATAATACATTACACATGTATTTAACATGACACGTGTAAATCAATTTTTACAATTATACTCGAACTCAAAACATTTTGTTCAAAGCAGCGGCCGTTTCCTATACCAGAACTACGGCTACATTTAGCAGAATTGTTAAAACAGTTTGCCTTTTCAATCTTGTTTTTATTTCTGATTCAAACTCTTTACAACCTTACACACACCTATCAGCTTACAGTCTGGTGGCGGCCATTCAAATTATTTGCGTCATCGTAGGTACACAACAGGTATCGTATAACACCATTACCTGTAGTATGTAGGACAGCCAGTCTGGTGTCTACACATTAAAAACGTGACGAGGGGTGGCTGACAACTCAGGTGTGATTTCTTTTTTAAAAAATGTGAAAAATTGGTGGTTGTTCTTTTAAAATATTGTAGAGCGTAAAAATAAATGGAGAGAGAGAGAGAGAGAGAGAAAAGAAAGAGAGAGAGAGAGTTAACTACTGCATTTAAAATTGTGTTCTGTGCTGATTGTTTTTAAACCCCACCCTTTCTGTACAATATCGTGTACCAAGGACACATGAACTCATTCTTCACAATGCTTTAATAACTGAAGGAATATCAGGACGCTTTGTTGGACAATTGTAAATTTTGATAAAAGTTTATTTTTTTTTAATTTATTACAAATATTTTTTTTTTCTTGAGCATTTGACTTATTTTCATCGATAGCAACTTTGTAAATAAAATATTGAACTGCGTCAAAGCCCGAGAGAGGAGGAGGTAGACAGAGAAATAGAGAGAAGTACGAAAGTTTAGTTTGACTTTAAAGGTCTAGAAAGTTCGGTGCACACATCGCCTTCGTTCATATGATAATCATTTTTAGTTGGAAAAAATAATCACCTGTGGTAGAAATTACCTGGTCCAGAAACTAGAGCGAGGATAACACACCCATTTTAACAGCACAATAATTCAACAATAGAATCATGTTCACTAGAGCATGTGAATTTTACTGAAGTTAAAATGGTTCCATGTAATACATGTTTTATGTTTTATTGCTTTACCTCCAGGTAAATCTAAAGGTGTGTAGCAATTGTATTAGTATTAGTATCCTTTAAATCAAAATTTTAAAAAAATCTAAATTTATGTTTATTCATATTCATAAAAAAGTAAATTTTGTTATTTGTTCTGAATCACGATATCTTCATTTTTGTTTTCTATTCATAATTTAAACCTTATTGTCAAGTTACAGAAGCACACGCTGATCGGGCTTTATTTCATCAAACAATGAGATGAATCAGATTACGGTCGATATAATGTCTTTTACGATGAAAACTATCACCTTGGAAAAATTCATTCTTTTCAAACAAGATCAGGTACCACTGACACAAGTTCACCTGGTACACCTTTCATTACACACTAATCCAAAAAAAGTTGTGGTTTTCCCTTTTTCTAACACCCACTTGGGGAAACCCACGCAAGAAAAAAAATAATATTACCTAAACTTAAGAAACTGCTAAAGAACAAAAAAAACCTCTCATCAAAAGTTAAATTTGTTTTATAAATCATGCAAATATAACACTTGCCTCCTGTGTATATAACTTGCTTTAAACAACGAATATAAATGACTTGCCCAATGTTTCAACTTTGTGTAAATAACAGATTGCATTGTGTGCGCACTTAAGAAAAAACGACTGGGACAGAGACACGTTTATATGTAGAGAAAAATGTTCATTACTTAAACTGGATACCAAGCTCTCTGTCAATTCATATAATAGGTGATTATAATTATTAGAACCTAATGACAATAGCCACTTTGATATTTATAAAAACCCACACGAGCAGACATAGTAACAAAAGAAGCGTCAGGTTTTTAAGCTCTTTTTCTTTTTATATAATTAAGAGAAAGAGAGAGAGATAGAGAGAGAGAGAGAGGGTTAACTACTGCATTTAAAATTGTGTTCTGTGCTGATTGTTTTTTTTAAACCCCACCCTTTCTGTACAATATCGTGTACCAAGGACACATGAACTCATTCTTCACAATGCTTTAATAACTGAAGGAATATCAGGACGCTTTGTTGGCTCTTTTTCTTTATATATAATTAAGAGAGAGAGAGAGAGAGAGAGAGAGAGAGAGAGAGAGAGAGAATTAAGAATTGGGTGGTGCTCTGGAAAGATACACTAAATCTCAAAGTTCTGAGAATTTATGGTGTTTTGTTAATCATTCAAAACATATGTGTCGTTTTCTGGTTAATTTTTTATCTTACCATCGAGACTTAGATATTGTCGATAACTAAATACTACATGTTGCTAAAAAAAGAAGAAGCGGATGATATATGATAAAGATAAAGACAGAAAAGAGAGAGAAAGAAAGAGAGGGAGAGAGAGACAGAGACAGAGAGAGACAGAAAGAGAGACATAGAGAGAGAGAAGAGAAGACAGGTACTATAAATTCCTTCTTTAACACGAGGAATAAATAAAATCGCGAAAAGTATTACCGTACATTTTATATCTCTTTTTTTGGCAGACAGCTTTGAACCATGTAAAATTATAAGAAAATTGGTGCTAGCGATTTCATATTCTCGCGATTTGTGGCAAAATGGCGGCATCGCGGAATTAAGTAAACTGTATTAAATAAGGTATTTACAGTATACAAACAGACAGAATAGAAACATCGAAACACAGAGAGCGATAGAGAGAAGTACGCTATTTTAGTTTGACACCATACGTCTAGAAAATTCTTTGCACTCAATGCCTTAGTTTAGACACTAAGCCTTGTGAAGGCAACAACGACATCAGATTACATCTGTTATAGAAACAGATACCTCAGTAAGAAACATTAGCGAAAGTCGGACACCGATTAAACAAATAGAAGCGTGTTCACCAGAGTGTGTAAGAGAGGGATTCAACAGTTAATTAAAACGATTAAAATCGTGTTCTCTGTGGTAATAATTATTTTGTGGGGAATACCCACACTTTCTTCACAATATCAAACACCAAGGACCCATGGATACAGGCTACTTAATGCTTTAGTCACTACAGAAACTTCAGGTCGCTTCTTATGATAATTGTAAATTCGTAACAAAAGTTTTGTTTTCTTTTACAAATGTGACTAATATTGATTGTATTTCCTTTCTATGTTTAGTTGCTGATAAATATTGAATAAGATCAGCATTAAAAAAATATGACGTGTCTCATGTAATAACTTTGTAAATAGGATTTTGAATTGTGTATGTAGACGTCAACTTTAGAGAGAAGTACATTATTTTATTTTGACCACATATGTCTAGAGCAGTCAATACACGTGACACCTAAGTTTATATATTAAGCATTGTGACTGCAATAAAACAGATACCTGGGTCAGAAATTAAAGCGAGAGTCAGACACCGATTTTAACAATACAAGTGTGTTTACCAGAGCATGCAAATGTTCCAGAAACAGTTTCAAGCAGTAGATTTTGAATATATAATTTCTTTATTCCAAGTTTTTATTCCCAAATGCTTTATATTGGTACCGGCGGTTAATGATGTTAAAAATGCCAATTTTACTTTGATTGCTATTAGATATGTAGAAATATTGATTTAAAGCATTTGTTTACTGATTTTGATTATGGGGACTATATAGATGTTCTGATCTGTGAGAGATAATACTATAATCCCTATGATTGTAACGATTTATCACAATAAGTATACTTCATTCCATTGTACACAAACACGTGTTTACTTATTTTGATTATAGGGACTGTATAGATGATCTGATCTGTTGGAGAACAGAGTGGTTACATCAAATTGTCATTAAACTGGAGCAATTCAACATTTTTCTTTTATCATTTTAGATGTATCGCATTCATTCTTTGTTATAATCATGATGGTGTTGTGTTTGTTCATTTATCATTTTTAGATATCTCTCATTATTGTCTATATTTATAATTTTTATAATCATCATGGTGTTGTGTTAAATATATGCCCCCCCCCCCTCCCGAGAGCCTTTGATAACGAAACTTAAGAAATACACTTTATTTGACACCGAGAAAAGACACAGTCTGAAAGAAGCAAGCTTATAATTAAAACAGACGGAGAAGAAATGAAAGGAGGCATGTAATAGAATATAAAAACACTACTAACCGTACAACGATACAACAAATGAAGTCAATTGAGATGGTTTTTAAGATCAGTTTTAAAGATTTGTTTGAATTATAATTCGCAAAGGAATATCTTAAATAGCTTTTGTAAAACCATTTTAATGCTGTACGGATGGTAATTCAGCAAAGTGTTTCTTCAAATCGCACACAAATATACACGATGCATCCAACTGTGTTTTAAATACGATTCTTTGAAAATAAGTTGAAAAATAACATTATACATTAAACTGCATTCACAATAGTCATCTAACCGTTCAGCTTGAGGTAACCATTACACGAAGGGCGTGTCCCCAAGCACCTACGCTTGCTTCTACTATATACAGTTTCTCCTGTGCATGATTTCGACCAGTTTTTGATTGAAGCCACTTTCTGAAAAAGGGGGGGGGGGTATTTAATGTCTTCATAAATTCATATCAACATTGAAAAAAAATGTAAATGTAGAATGTAAATATTATACATTTGGAGCTCTAAGCGAACGTATAGTAACGGTCATTTTTGTTGTTTCTTATACCAGAACTTCAACTTCATTTAGCAGAATTTGTTTTGTTTAAGACAATTTGATTTTGCCTTTTTAATCTTGTTTTTTTTTTTAATTCAAACTCTTTTCCCCTTTACAAACGCCTATCAGCTTACAGTCTGCTGACTGCCGTTTAAATCATTAGCTCCATCGCTGCTAAACAAGTATCGTATAACGCCAATACCTGTAGGACAGCCAGTCTTGTGACTTATAAAGGGGTGACTGACAACTCGGGCGTGATTTCGTAAAAGAAAAAGTGTCAAAAATGTGCAGGTTTTTTTTAAAAGTAGAAGTTTAAAATAGATGGAGAGAGAGATAGAAAGAGAGAGAGAGAGAGAGAGAGAGAGAGAGAGAGAGAGAGAGAGAGAGAGAGAGAGAGTAATGCAATAATACAGTGTTATCGTCAAAATATACTTGTACCCATGCAACGAGAAAAAAAATAGAAATGTAATCGAGATTTTTTATCCATGATTAGTTTTAAAGATCAGTTTGAATTGTAATTTACAAAGGACTGTCTTTTGTTTGTCAGGGCCATTTTAATGTTGTACGTATACAAAGTGTATTGTTAATTCAACAAAGTATAACTTCAAACCTAGGACATACACACACACCATGTATTCAGTTATGCGTTAAATACAATCTTTTGAAAATAGGTTAGAAATGTAACTGTTCACCATAAACTGCATTCACAATAGTCAGCCAACCGTTGAGTTTTGAGAGAAGGGGGGTGTTCTCAAGCATTTGCTTCTGCTATACATGTTCTCCTTCGTAACCAGTTTTCATTGTATGCTACACTCGTTGATGACCTAAAACAGGAGGAGCATGCAACAATTTAATTTCTTCTTGATTATAACAATTTCTAAAACTCCATATCGACATTGAAATTAAATACAAGTAGTGCATTGCAAAAAACATATGATTTCGGAATTAAAAAGGTATTTTTAATCGTTTGATAGATATTAAGAGCTCTAACCTACCAACTGTGTGTCTAGTCTACGAATCAGTCAATGAAATGTGGTGATAACGAACAGTTTGTCTGTATAATTTACTTGTAATGTAGATGCAAACATGTTATTCAAATGGCTTCAAGGGGTAAGTTTTTTTAATTATGTGTTCACATTATATACTTTACACATCCATAATACATTACACATGTATTTAACATGACACGTGTAAATCAATTCTTACAATTATACTCGAACTCAAAACATTTTGTTCACAGCAGCGGCCGTTTCCTATACCAGAACTACGGCTACATTTAGCAGAATTGTTAAAACAGTTTGCCTTTGCCTTTTCAATCTTGTTTTTATTTCTGATTCAAACTCTTTACAACCTTACACACACCTATCAGCTTACAGTCTGGTGGCGGCCATTCAAATTATTTGCGTCATCGTAGGTACACAACAAGTATCGTATAACACCATTACCTGTAGTATGTAGGACAGCCAGTCTGGTGTCTACACATTAAAAACTTGTAGAGGGGTGGCTGACAACTCAGGCGTGATTTCTTTTTAAAAAATGTCAAAAATTTGCGGTTGTTCTTTTAAAATATTGTAGAGCGTAAAAATAAATGGAGAGAGAGAGAGAGAGAGAGAAAAGAAAGAGAGAGAGAGAGTTAACTACTGCATTTAAAATTGTGTTCTGTGCTGATTGTTTTTAAACCCCACCCTTTCTGTACAATATCGTGTACCAAGGACACATGAACTCATTCTTCACAATGCTTTAATAACTGAAGGAATATCAGGACGCTTTGTTGGACAATTGTAAATTTTGATAAAAGTTTATTTTTTTTTAATTTATTACAAATATTTTTTTTTTCTTGAGCATTTGACTTATTTTCATCGATAGCAACTTTGTAAATAAAATATTGAACTGCGTCAAAGCCCGAGAGAGGAGGAGGTAGACAGAGAAATAGAGAGAAGTACGAAAGTTTAGTTTGACTTTAAAGGTCTAGAAAGTTCGGTGCACACATCGCCTTCGTTCATATGATAATCATTTTTAGTTGGAAAAAATAATCACCTGTGGTAGAAATTACCTGGTCCAGAAACTAGAGCGAGGATAACACACCCATTTTAACAGCACAATAATTCAACAATAGAATCATGTTCACTAGAGCATGTGAATTTTACTGAAGTTAAAATGGTTCCATGTAATACATGTTTTATGTTTTATTGCTTTACCTCCAGGTAAATCTAAAGGTGTGTAGCAATTGTATTAGTATTAGTATCCTTTAAATCAAAATTTTAAAAAAATCTAAATTTATGTTTATTCATATTCATAAAAAAGTAAATTTTGTTATTTGTTCTGAATCACGATATCTTCATTTTTGTTTTCTATTCATAATTTAAACCTTATTGTCAAGTTACAGAAGCACACGCTGATCGGGCTTTATTTCATCAAACAATGAGATGAATCAGATTACGGTCGATATAATGTCTTTTACGATGAAAACTATCACCTTGGAAAAATTCATTCTTTTCAAACAAGATCAGGTACCACTGACACAAGTTCACCTGGTACACCTTTCATTACACACTAATCCAAAAAAAGTTGTGGTTTTCCCTTTTTCTAACACCCACTTGGGGAAACCCACGCAAGAAAAAAAATAATATTACCTAAACTTAAGAAACTGCTAAAGAACAAAAAAAACCTCTCATCAAAAGTTAAATTTGTTTTATAAATCATGCAAATATAACACTTGCCTCCTGTGTATATAACTTGCTTTAAACAACGAATATAAATGACTTGCCCAATGTTTCAACTTTGTGTAAATAACAGATTGCATTGTGTGCGCACTTAAGAAAAAACGACTGGGACAGAGACACGTTTATATGTAGAGAAAAATGTTCATTACTTAAACTGGATACCAAGCTCTCTGTCAATTCATATAATAGGTGATTATAATTATTAGAACCTAATGACAATAGCCACTTTGATATTTATAAAAACCCACACGAGCAGACATAGTAACAAATGAAGCGTCATGTTGTTAAGCTCTTTTCTTTTTATATAATTAAGAGAGAGAGAGAGAGAGAGAGAGAGAGAGAGAGGGTTAACTACTGCATTTAAAATTGTGTTCTGTGCTGATTGTTTTTTTTAAACCCCACCCTTTCTGTACAATATCGTGTACCAAGGACACATGAACTCATTCTTCACAATGCTTTAATAACTGAAGGAATATCAGGACGCTTTGTTGGCTCTTTTTCTTTATATATAATTAAGAGAGAGAGAGAGAGAGAGAGAGAGAGAGAGAGAGAGAGAGAATTAAGAATTGGGTGGTGCTCTGGAAAGATACACTAAATCTCAAAGTTCTGAGAATTTATGGTGTTTTGTTAATCATTCAAAACATATGTGTCGTTTTCTGGTTAATTTTTTATCTTACCATCGAGACTTAGATATTGTCGATAACTAAATACTACATGTTGCTAAAAAAAGAAGAAGCGGATGATATATGATAAAGATAAAGACAGAAAAGAGAGAGAAAGAAAGAGAGGGAGAGAGAGACAGAGACAGAGAGAGACAGAAAGAGAGACATAGAGAGAGAGAAGAGAAGACAGGTACTATAAATTCCTTCTTTAACACGAGGAATAAATAAAATCGCGAAAAGTATTACCGTACATTTTATATCTCTTTTTTTTGGCAGACAGCTTTGAACCATGTAAAATTATAAGAAAATTGGTGCTAGCGATTTCATATTCTCGCGATTTGTGGCAAAATGGCGGCATCGCGGAATTAAGTAAACTGTATTAAATAAGGTATTTACAGTATACAAACAGACAGAATAGAAACATCGAAACACAGAGAGCGATAGAGAGAAGTACGCTATTTTAGTTTGACACCATACGTCTAGAAAATTCTTTGCACTCAATGCCTTAGTTTAGACACTAAGCCTTGTGAAGGCAACAACGACATCAGATTACATCTGTTATAGAAACAGATACCTCAGTAAGAAACATTAGCGAAAGTCGGACACCGATTAAACAAATAGAAGCGTGTTCACCAGAGTGTGTAAGAGAGGGATTCAACAGTTAATTAAAACGATTAAAATCGTGTTCTCTGTGGTAATAATTATTTTGTGGGGAATACCCACACTTTCTTCACAATATCAAACACCAAGGACCCATGGATACAGGCTACTTAATGCTTTAGTCACTACAGAAACTTCAGGTCGCTTCTTATGATAATTGTAAATTCGTAACAAAAGTTTTGTTTTCTTTTACAAATGTGACTAATATTGATTGTATTTCCTTTCTATGTTTAGTTGCTGATAAATATTGAATAAGATCAGCATTAAAAAAATATGACGTGTCTCATGTAATAACTTTGTAAATAGGATTTTGAATTGTGTATGTAGACGTCAACTTTAGAGAGAAGTACATTATTTTATTTGACCACATATGTCTAGAACATTCAATACACGTGACACCTAAGTTTATATATTAAGCATTGTGACTGCAATAAAACAGATACCTGGGTCAGAAATTAAAGCGAGAGTCAGACACCGATTTTAACAATACAAGTGTGTTTACCAGAGCATGCAAATGTTCCAGAAACAGTTTCAAGCAGTAGATTTTGAATATATAATTTCTTTATTCCAAGTTTTTATTCCCAAATGCTTTATATTGGTACCGGCGGTTAATGATGTTAAAAATGCCAATTTTACTTTGATTGCTATTAGATATGTAGAAATATTGATTTAAAGCATTTGTTTACTGATTTTGATTATGGGGACTATATAGATGTTCTGATCTGTGAGAGATAATACTATAATCCCTATGATTGTAACGATTTATCACAATAAGTATACTTCATTCCATTGTACACAAACACGTGTTTACTTATTTTGATTATAGGGACTGTATAGATGATCTGATCTGTTGGAGAACAGAGTGGTTACATCAAATTGTCATTAAACTGGAGCAATTCAACATTTTTCTTTTATCATTTTAGATGTATCGCATTCATTCTTTGTTATAATCATGATGGTGTTGTGTTTGTTCATTTATCATTTTTGAATATGTCTCATTATTGTCTATATTTATAATTGTTATAATCATCATGGTGTTGTGTTAAATATATGCCCCCCCCCCTCCCGAGAGCCTTTGATAACGAAACTTAAGAAATACACTTTATTTGACACCGAGAAAAGACACAGTCTGAAAGAAGCAAGCTTATAATTAAAACAGACGGAGAAGAAATGAAAGGAGGCATGTAATAGAATATAAAAACACTACTAACCGTACAACGATACAACAAATGAAGTCAATTGAGATGGTTTTTAAGATCAGTTTTAAAGATTTGTTTGAATTATAATTCGCAAAGGAATATCTTAAATAGCTTTTGTAAAACCATTTTAATGCTGTACGGATGGTAATTCAGCAAAGTGTTTCTTCAAATCGCACACAAATATACACGATGCATCCAACTGTGTTTTAAATACGATTCTTTGAAAATAAGTTGAAAAATAACATTATACATTAAACTGCATTCACAATAGTCATCTAACCGTTCAGCTTGAGGTAACCATTACACGAAGGGCGTGTCCCCAAGCACCTACGCTTGCTTCTACTATATACAGTTTCTCCTGTGCATGATTTCGACCAGTTTTTGATTGAAGCCACTTTCTGAAAAAGGGGGGGGGGGTATTTAATGTCTTCATAAATTCATATCAACATTGAAAAAAAATGTAAATGTAGAATGTAAATATTATACATTTGGAGCTCTAAGCGAACGTATAGTAACGGTCATTTTTGTTGTTTCTTATACCAGAACTTCAACTTCATTTAGCAGAATTTGTTTTGTTTAAGACAATTTGATTTTGCCTTTTTAATCTTGTTTTTTTTTTTAATTCAAACTCTTTTCCCCTTTACAAACGCCTATCAGCTTACAGTCTGCTGACTGCCGTTTAAATCATTAGCTCCATCGCTGCTAAACAAGTATCGTATAACGCCAATACCTGTAGGACAGCCAGTCTTGTGACTTATAAAGGGGTGACTGACAACTCGGGCGTGATTTCGTAAAAGAAAAAGTGTCAAAAATGTGCAGGTTTTTTTTAAAAGTAGAAGTTTAAAATAGATGGAGAGAGAGATAGAAAGAGAGAGAGAGAGAGAGAGAGAGAGAGAGAGAGAGAGAGAGAGAGAGAGAGTAATGCAATAATACAGTGTTATCGTCAAAATATACTTGTACCCATGCAACGAGAAAAAAAATAGAAATGTAATCGAGATTTTTTTATCCATGATTAGTTTTAAAGATCAGTTTGAATTGTAATTTACAAAGGACTGTCTTTTGTTTGTCAGGGCCATTTTAATGTTGTACGTATACAAAGTGTATTGTTAATTCAACAAAGTATAACTTCAAACCTAGGACATACACACACACCATGTATTCAGTTATGCGTTAAATACAATCTTTTGAAAATAGGTTAGAAATGTAACTGTTCACCATAAACTGCATTCACAATAGTCAGCCAACCGTTGAGTTTTGAGAGAAGGGGGGTGTTCTCAAGCATTTGCTTCTGCTATACATGTTCTCCTTCGTAACCAGTTTTCATTGTATGCTACACTCGTTGATGACCTAAAACAGGAGGAGCATGCAACAATTTAATTTCTTCTTGATTATAACAATTTCTAAAACTCCATATCGACATTGAAATTAAATACAAGTAGTGCATTGCAAAAAACATATGATTTCGGAATTAAAAAGGTATTTTTAATCGTTTGATAGATATTAAGAGCTCTAACCTACCAACTGTGTGTCTAGTCTACGAATCAGTCAATGAAATGTGGTGATAACGAACAGTTTGTCTGTATAATTTACTTGTAATGTAGATGCAAACATGTTATTCAAATGGCTTCAAGGGGTAAGTTTTTTTAATTATGTGTTCACATTATATACTTTACACATCCATAATACATTACACATGTATTTAACATGACACGTGTAAATCAATTCTTACAATTATAC
>NC_047560.1:71607331-71669831 GCF_902806645.1 Magallana gigas | reverse complement strand
GGTTAATACATCAAATACACAATACATGAATTAATATAGAGTACCAGAGCTATCGTTGCAGACACAGAATCGCCAAATATGACACTTGTTTTTAAACTCTCAATTTGGATATTATTATACCCGTATTATTTACCTGGTTTTATAACATCATTTAGGCATACTACGCAGTGCTACAAGATTCACAGAGTTCATTGTGTTAATTATCATTAGCATCATTCAGTGCGCAGTACCTAGGTACACTTAAATATCATAGTGATCATTATTTAATACTAGCAATTTAATGTCATAGCATGGTTATCTGTTTACAATAGATAGAAAGATAGATAGAGAAATAGATAGAGAGAGAGACATAGAAACACAGTGAGATGAATAGTTTAAAAATGTCATGTTTTGTAATTTGATAGTTTCATTACACATTAAACCAGGCAGGCGGAGAGAGGGAGAGAGAGAGAGAGAGAGAGAGAGAGAGAGAGAGAGAGAGAGAGAGAGAGAGAGAGAGAGAGAGTTTTAAAACGACATTACAGGTTGAAACTCTGCCGTCCAGTTAACTAAATAATAACTGAGTGGTCTGAAAAGGTGACTGAATGGCACAGATATGCCATTCAGTCACATTTCAGTTACCTATCAGTCACCTTTCAATTGACTGAATGGCAAAGATTCCTCCTGCGCACGTTTTGTAAATTGATAGTTTTATTACACATTCAATCTTCAATATTCTAAAATAGGGATATGTTTACATGTAATGACCTTGTAAAGTAATGATTCTGGGTTTTGGGGTATTTTTACATCTTATTATTCAAAATAATATGGTAAGACTGTAAACCGTTGACTTCAATCAAAAGTAAAATATACTCAGATCAACCCATCAAATGAATAACGTTATACTGTATCGTGTGACTAGTCGTCGCCAGTGTTCACATTCATTTTATATAGTATGTATTGTTGTTATACAAATAACCACCATTGTGTAAAACCAAAATTTCACATTTCTTTTTTTTATTCGTGTCATATGTTAGAACTTAGCCTTCATTTTATGACAAAAACACGATTCCAGAAATCTCTTTCAACATTTTAGGGTGTGACACAGACTATACAGCAAACCAACCAATCAGGTGGCACCTCTATTGTCGGGTGTAAGATGTCAGCCCGACAAACTCTGCATAAATTCGGGTACACCTGACTGCAGGTATTATATGAATTATTGGCGGCCGGACATTTAAATAAGCTAACATCAAGGACACACAGTTCGTTTATCTGTAATGTACAGGTAAGGTGTTTGTTATTATATCAACATTTGATTTCATAAAAAAAAACTTCGTTAAAAAAAATTGAAAATGTGAACTTTGAATACCATATGTGCATTATCATCAATGCATGGTGGGGGAGGGGGTAGATGGTAAATAATTGTGGTGATATAGGTATAGCGTTTGGAATACATGTATGTAAAAAAGGTCCTTTCTATTTGTTGACACAAGCTGTTGATGTTTCCATATTGCAATTTCTCTTTGTATTCATTACAGACAAAAGAGTTCTAGTTTCATCTCTAGAATCAGGTGTCAAGGGAAGTAACCAGCATTGATAGCTTCCGAGAATAAGGGCGTGGACTACAGATTCAATCAAACGACACCAGGAATAATTCAGTAAGTCAATCCAAACTATGGATCATGTAGACAGTAGAATACAAGATGTTTATGACTGTTACCACATTTCCTTTTTTTTTTTTTTGCTTAAAATTTTATCAATATTAGACAATGTCATATTTTCAACATCAAGTACTGATGTATTGTTAGGTCACGTGAGTCACTCACGTGACCTATTGCAATTAGCTTAAGTCCGAACTTCATAGGCACGACTTTCCTGCCAAAAGTCACACTATTCGGCACACTATGTTAATTTCATAAAAACAAAAGTATGAGTCGCTTCCCTTTCCGTGTGAAAACATCATAGTGACGAATGCAGACGAATGATTGATCCATAAAATCTTACAGTGTGAAACTGTCATGAAAAAAGAAATTTTCGAACTCTCATTTGTAATTTTCCAAAACAAACTGCTAATTTTATACATTCTGGATTTAAATTAGGACAATGTGAATTGTTGCGCATGTAAAATTATTACATTGTGTTTACAGTGACTTATAGGTCTAATGGGTTGGGTGTTTGATTTATGCAATTGTTAGAAAAAGTTATTTTTTTTGTTAAAAAAAATGTAAAAGATACACATGTCACTATAATACATAATTTACTCACTTTACTAAATTACTGATCAATGGTCATACTTTTATAAACTTGTCCAGTATAAGAGGTATATAGACACTTTACATGCAGTGTATGTTTGTCATACTACCTTGTTGAATGGAAAGTATCTGTTATTATTAATAAATTTATTTGGCGTACTGAATTTAGGAAAACAATATGTGGAACTTCGTCTTTACGAACTGTGGGATGTGATAGAAATATATACATATTTTTGGTCCATTAAATAATTTGGTTGACGGTTACAAGTTATTTAACAGCCTTAAACTACAAGTACATGTATACTAGTATACGTGTGTGTTTACCGGCACATTGCTGTTAGAACAATTGATACAAAGGCAGGTTTTTATAGCTATATGTATAAACCTAATATGTATTCAGAGAGAAACTAAAATGGATAGAAAAAATGTTATGAATGAAGTTTTAAATATTTTATGGTAATGCCTCATATTAGGTCATGATCTTTATGTGCATTATTAACGTGTGTAAATGCATTGGACACTTCAAAAATATCTAAACTTGAACTTGCTTTAGTATTGGCCCCTGGTATGTAGGGTGATTAAAGACAAGATTAAAAATCATTGGACTTTTATATAAACCTGTATCACTTTGCTCAGTGTATAACTATTTTTCTGTCTGTCTGTCAAACCTCATATCTTGAGCACAGTTAGGAATTTCACATTTGCTTATTACCGCTTGTAAGAATGACTGTAAAACATATAAATTAAATTCTAAAATGCTTTTTGAAAAACGCATTTTTTTTTCTTATACATGTTCAAAAACACATAACAGGCGTTTAAAAATACTAGATGGTATCCCGCGCTGGGGGAATTAACATTTATTTAGAATAATATAATACAAATCTTGACATGATGAACCAATTTTCGTATGTACTGTGTCTGAAAAAAAAAACAAAACTGGTGTCATACATTCCAGTAACTTTTGAAAATGTCCATGTGTTTGCAAGCCTCCATTTCAGTTTATCCATTTCCCTCTGAGGATGAAGTGGATAAAAGACAGGTATGGATCAAATCTGTTAACAGAGAGGATCCAAAAAATCCTAGAAAAAACTGGCTTCCCAATTCTGACTCCAGAATATGTTCAAATCATTTTGTTGACAGTATCCCTACTTTGAAAAACCCATATCAAACATTGCATCTAGGCCATTCACAAACAGTGAGTGCTCCCAGGAAGCCCCTTAAAACACGTGGAATTACTTTAAAGAATGACACCCCAGCAAAAAAGCCTAAAACTGAGCCATCAAACTGTGTGTCACAACCTGTTACCATTGTACCATCTAGCTTAAATGTGTCCACCACTGTAGGTTATGATTATGATTATGATAACTGCCATTGTTCCTCTTGTATAACAAAGGAAGCAGAAATCAAAAAATTAAGAGCACAAATTACCAAATTGTCTGTTGAAAATAAGTCCTTAAAATCTGTAAACTGCTAAAAAGGATGGACCAACCTTTTGGATTTGAAGATCCTAGAACAGATCCTAGAACAGATGATCAAATCAGATTCTACACAGGCATTCCTAGTGTACAAGCTTTTGAAGCTATACTAAGTGTAATAACACCCTATCTATCTAAAGTCTACTACTGGAATGGCCCATTTCTTCTAAGTCACCCACTGAAAAACAAACTCATTCAACCATATGATAAGGTCTTGGCAGACAGGGGTTTTCTAAAAACGGAAGAACTTTTATTGTTGAATGCTGAGATTCTGATACGACCTGGTAGGCGTGGAGCAATTTACAAAGCAAGAAGTTGTCAAAACTAAACAAATAGCAAATAGAAAAATATATATCGAACAAGCTATCAGAAGAATGAAGTGTGTTCCTATACTAAAGATTGAAATTTCTCTGACCTTACCTCATCATTTAGATGATATTGTTCGCATCGTTGCAGGCATTTGCAATCTGTACCCTCCGCTGCCAAGATACTGAACAATGCAAACAATATAATCAACTAAGTGTAAGGTCAGAGCAATTTCATTGAGTACATAGCTAGTGTAGAAATAATGTCATGCAAGCTCCTTGCCCTTAATTATACTTAACTTTAACTATTATGTATAGAACATTCCTTATAAGCAACTTATACAGTATTATAAAGCACCTGAAGTCAATTTCAGAAGTTAAAAGCATTTACTTAATTCTTCAATACAAGAACCTTTTCTCATAGGTACGTGCTAAATCTGTACCTGAATATTATAGACAATACTTTAACTACAATATGTACATAACCATATGTTTGTGTTCTGTAGAGCAGATTTTGTCATCTTTATACATTTAAAATCATACCAGCTTTCACAATTATCACATGCAATGCTGCCCTATCTTAAAGAAGATGCCATCCTGCTCTTTTACAACCTGATTACAAACTCTACAAAAGCACATGCTACCTTCCTCCTCAAGTTCCATTGGCTGTTGTTCATGGTCATCTAAAACATCTAACTGAACTTCATCAAATAACAAATATGATGCCAAATATTTCTTTAAAAAACATATCCTTTCGCAAAAAGTTGCATAACTTGTGTAGATAAAACAGTCCCAGTAACTTCTGTTTGTAACAGCCATTTGGCCCTGAATTTGTGCGTAATATGCAGTGGGTTTTTTTTAAACTTGCACACCCAGCTACATATTGCAAGTATTTAAGGTGCCTCACTACACCGTGAAATAGTTTCTCAAATCAGCAGAAAATTACTTGATTATGACAGAAAGCATGATTGATAAAAAGTATATATGTCAAATAGGCGAACAAATGTACAATTATAGATAAAAAATGATGTTTTCAAATCTGTCATTCAGTAAACATAAACAAAAGACCCAGGTGGATTCGAACTCATGACCTGCGGTTCACAAGTCTGATACTTTAACCACTGAGCTATGACGATATACATCTGAATCGATTGATACAAACAGTTTAACAAAACATTTAAATCGCCATCTTGCGACGTTGTGTCTTAAAAAGTATAAGTCTCGGTGTAGTGAAGTACCTTAATTAAGGCACTTTACTTGGCATTTAATATATTTGGTAAACATACATTGCATGGAGCAATAATGAGGCATTTAACTTTCGAGAAGCCATCTCCACATCAGGAGAAAGATATTAACATGTCTGGGCTAGTCCCAATGTAAGAACGCAATCTTGCGCATGAAAGTTTGTATGGTTTCCTTTCATCATCCCTATGTAATGCTGCTTTGCAGCGGGTTCCATGGCTTGTCCATGTTTAATGGCTTTGGGGCAAGGCTTGGTGTCATCTGAATTAATAATAATAATAAAAAAACACCTATCAATTATTATTTAATTACACAATAGTGCATCTGAAAATATATATGATTGTTGATTTTTCATGGAGACAAATTTTGAAGGCAAAATATATTTTATCTCTTTTTATTTATATTTACAAAATACCTGAACAATTTGCTCCTCCAATTATTTGTTTCAACAGTGATGAAACTGAAACATGTTCATCGGGTTTTTTTTTTATAGTGTTAACCTTGGTATATGCTGAGTAAAACCTACACTAAATTGTATATTTTTTTTATTTATTTAATCCTAAAATTAATACATGTATTGATGTTGCTGAATTATTTTGAAAAAAAGTAAAACTTAGAATTGTTTAATGTGTCTTTACTACGATTAAGAAATAAACAGCAATGTTGAAATGTTAATTGTGTGATATGGATTCAAATCAAAAGTCTGAAGGACTTTAAGTTCAGAAAATATAATAATGTACTTATTCACATTCCTGTGCAATTTTTAGAAATTAATAAATTGCTGTTCATTTCATATAAAATTACAATATTTGATATTTCTAAATAATGGACTGGAAAAATGCAGATACATGTATATATAATGGAGGCAGTAATGCATCCATTCCTAGCAATGTGCTATATGGAATTTCCAGCCTGTCCTTTTGTTTGCTTTGCTATTTCTGCTATTTCTAATTTGAGAGAAACGCATCAATTTCTTTTGGCTCGAAAGCCTTGGCATACCACATCAAAGAAAGTGTTTCTTCTTTTAAGTAAACTCCTATTTAAAAAAAAAAATACAAATACATTGTATATGAAAATATAAGTAAAAAAAAAAATATTTTATAAATGATTAAATCTGGAAAATATTCACATAAAAATAGTTTGGAATGGATTTAAATTTGTAATGTGCATGTAATGTAGCATTGGTGAGGGTACATCATTAACCCTCATTTTACCTATCATTTTCTATTCATTTACTTATTTACAATTAATGAAAAGATATAACACTACCAGACTGATAATCTTTATTTCCATAGTCCTTTGCCATGCTCTTGGGTTGTACTGAAACAAAACAGTAAAACAAAATTAAATTATTTATGAATATTTTAGTACATGTATGTATCTGAAATATTTCATAGATTTGTTGTCCAAACAAACACTATAATTTTCATCATTAATGGAGGCATCCAAATATCTGTGCTGATAATTTATTAACAAACGAACGTACCCAGTTCTTGTAGTTCTCTCTGTTTTTCGTGTCCAATTTAAATATAATTTATCTTTCTCTGTTAAGCTTATATATATATATATATATATATATATATATATATATATATATATATATATATATATATATATATATATATATATATATATATATATATATATATATATATATATATATATATATATATATATATATATCAATGCCTTTAAATATTATGATATAGACGTAGTCATTTCTGTATGAACATCATATAATCTTTGTAGAGACATGCGTTGGGGAGAATGTCTTTGAGGGCATTTGCCAACTCAGATAGGTGGTTTGTGTCACTGGCAAGTGCACAAAAGTTCTTTTTCACAGGAAAAAAAGTGGACGTTCGTCTGAAATTAAAAAAATATCATATGAAGTTGAAATAAGTAAATTATATTAAGCAATGAATTATATTTCTACCTATGTTATACGAAATAACATAACTTGGGACAGTTTACTGTTTACGCTTTATAAACCGCGAAGCGGGTTATTGCAAGAGAAAAGTGATCAGTCAGACATGAGTCATAAAATTCAGAAAGATAAATTTTAATAAGGATGATATGAGTACAAACCTTGTTTTCCATGCTGTTATTTTTTAACAGTCATGCTGGAAACTTCCTTAGGTCCATAACTTGTCTTTTCGGACGGAAAATTCCATGAACATGGCATGGAGTTACATGCTGAATATCCCATGCTGTTTGCATGTTCCACGCGGAAAATCAGACCTGCAGCATGGTTGCATGTCTGACCCAATATGTCAAATAATAGACAAGTTTGCAGTAGTTGACCAGAACCACTACAGATAATGCTAAGCATTATAATTATAGAATTTACTTCAATTCCATGCACTTGTCCACATATATTTGAAGGATATAATAAAAAGAACTGACCAATTAAGTACAGCTATTTGTAAGAACCAGGCAGGGGTTGATTCATGACCAACTCAGATTTCTATGAAATTTTAATATGAAGTTTTATGGACCACCAGAACATCATTGGAGATTATGACTTTTTTGTTCAACCTTTGTTGCCATGGTAATGTGGCGCCATGTAAATGTACCTGAACAGCAAACACCAAACACATACTATTTTGAGTTTATCTCTTACTTTAGGCAATTAAAATTTTTTTAAAAACAAAACTATACAAATTTTATTTTTGTTTCTGGAAATATGGCCCAATATATTCACTGTTAATCATAATAACAATATTATTCTACCTTTCCAACAAATGGTAAAAATAAGTTTAAAACATGTTGTTTTTTAAGAAATCGTCATTAAGGCTTTTCCTCAGAATCAAACATTTTCAAGGGCATAATACGTAAAAATGCCACATGTGCCAAAATTTTGAGCACAGAGGATAAAAAGAACATATCCCTTACAAAACACGTTTAAGATAAAATTCATGGGTTTTTAAATACATAATGTGTTACCATGGCGATGAAACTGCATGACAATTCAAATTTTGACATATACACTACCTATCATCATATTTTGGAAAGATATTGTGGAAAAATAACACTTATCAAAGAAATCTTAATACCTAAAATAGAAAGTACACACCTTGAACATTTTAAACTTTAGATAAAACCGATGGGTTTTTAAAAAGCATTTGGTAACCATGTCAATAAAATTTCCCAAAGTATCGTTTTCATCAAAAAAACAAAAATTGTTCCATTTTGTGGACATACTGCTAATAATAAATACAAGTTTAAAAAGATATTGGGCATATAAGATAGAAAGTACACATCCTAAAAATGACAAAATACAGATAAAACTGGTGACTTATTAACTATTAAACTGTTACTATGGCAGCGAAATATAAAAAAAAAATGGCCTTAAAAAATACAACTTAAATTGTTACATTTTGGGAGCTATTTCAGTTAGCCGCACAAGTTAAAAAAATGTTGAGCATATACATGTAGCAAGGAAAAAACATATCTTAAACTTGAATTGAAGCATTTGGAATCTTAGTATTACTCTTTTACCTTAGCAACAAAAATATCATCACAATCTGTATTTGACTAAAATAAAATTTTGTCAAATATTTAAAAGATCAAACTGAGATATTAAACGAAACATTCATTAATTTCAAATATACAGAATTGAGAATGCCAATCCTCACATTTCAAAATTTAGATAAATTGTAAATTTCTGTTACCATGGCAGCATAATGACTACTGAAAGAGTTGAAGCAGAAATGACTTTCCACGTGTATATCTATATATAAATCAAAGTAAAGTGCTGTGCTAATATGTTTCATCAAGGATTATTTCAAAATCACAAAGAGTCTATTAGCTAGTAATCATGACTGTGAGCAAATTAAAGTTTAGCTTATTTTTCATTTGAATTCTTTAAAATTGATAAAAATTAATACAAAAAATAACCCACATGCATATTGCCTTTCTTTTGAAATCTACTTTTTATATATCTATGCATTATCACAACTGTTATTGCCATGACAACCACAGAATCTGAAAGAATACATATAAAAATACACCTAGGTTTTGCCATATATCATTTATGATTCCATGCATGTTAGATGTACATACAGACATTATTTAAACAAACCAACAATCATTGAAAGACAGCACCAATATTTCTACATGTACAAGTTTAAACAATCATACTGGACTGTCAAGTTCTAAGGTCATGGCATTTCTGATGCTGTCTCTTTCTTCTTCCTCATATATTGACTGCAGTATTTCTCGCAGATGGTCATCTTCTTCTGGTTCATCCTTGATATCCCTGGCTTTTGCATTCAGAAAAAGTCTTGAAAAAAAGGAGTTAATCTGAGAAGGTTGCAGCCATTCATTGGGATTGAAAAACTTCTCTCCAGTGCTGTTTCGCAAAGATTTCATACGTTGAGATACTTCAACAGGAATTACTTTCCTTCCTGATTCTTCGCCCTCTTGAAAAACTCTATGGAGAAAATCTTTAACTTTGGAAGAGAAGCGTGCAAATTTCATTGTTTTTTTCAGTGCCCATCCTTGTTGAAGCTTCTCTACTGATGAATTCTTCACAAGGGTATGGTGATCTCTGCCTATTTGCACCAGCTGTTTAGAAATGAATAAATTGGAGTTACACAACTCGGACCAATAATATCGTAGAGCATCATAAGTTGATGTTTTCTCTTGAACATGTCTATCCAGAAGAATATGCTCTTGAAGTATTTGGTATGAGGAAAACTGCTGATTACAGCGTAATTCAGAACAGTGGAAAATACTGGTTGGTGTAACTGAACAGTTTGTTGTTATGTGAGAGATCACACCATAGTTTTTTTATGGTTCTTCAAAGTCAGACAGTATGATGAGTCCTGTGTCAAGCTGCTCACTTTTCAAGACATCTCTTTTTATCTTGATACCAATACCAGTACTAAAACTGTGCCAGACAATGATATCATCTCCTTCAAAGGCAAGATTATTAATGTTGGTGATTCCCTTGATGAAATGACTCGTCATTGTCTGGTTTTTCCTGTCAACTTCCACAACTGCACATTGACATCCTGCTACACCACTTCCATCCATTAATGCCTTCTTCATGTCAAATGGTGTTGTTACATTTTCTCCAGATGAGACAAACATCCTTAATTTGGATCGCATATGGGCAATTTTTGCATCGCAATAACTTTTTCATGCCTGAGGTTCACTGAAGTCATAGCGTACAATGCTGATACCTGAAAAAAAGTTATTAAAACCTTATAAACATTACTTTCATCATTTGCACAAATTCTGCCAAAAAATCTATGATGCAATCATAAACCAATCTTTGTTTAAAATAAAACAACAACAAATATCATGGTTTTCTTTTATACCCAAATATAACAATAAAGAAAAATCATTTCAGGCAATTGAAATATCACCTGTTCTTTCACTAATTCCATACATGCTCAGCCACAGGCATCCACAGTGATAGCAACCTGCATTATCACTTCTTAAAAAAACTTCTTCAATTCCAGGCATTTGTACTCTTATACTCTTTAAGATGTGCTCGATGGCTGATGGAACAGCAAACCAATCTTGCCTCACTGCTCCAAAAATGTGATTGAATGTCTTGTGCTATAAATGCAAAGTTGGATTTATCATTTTCATACCTATACATGCATAATCAATGTTGTATACTACTATAGATTGTCTTCTCTCTATCAAATTAAAAGACAATCTAATTCCATCTTATTCAAATGCGTCCAATTAGTCAATGTCTTATGTATAGCATGTGTATATAGAGTTCTCAATCTTTATATCATTGATATATTAAACATGTGTGACATTGTCTGAATAATATCTTAAAAGGTACCTTCAAAGATCCATATTCTGCTCTAAATATAGCAACAGAAACATGCCAGCTCATGCCTTTTTGTCCAAAAAAATCTGACTGCTTTTCTCTATAAAGTGCAGGAAGGAACTTCATTGCCCAGTCCATAATAATCAGAAGTTGGTGTGGCTGCAGCTCTTCTAATGCTCTGTATCTACCCTTATCTTGGTTCTGAGTCCTTAGTATGTGGGCTTCCCAATCTGATATTTTTTTCAAGAGCTTTCTCTGCTGTTAATGCTATCTCTTCTGCTATGTCAGATGCTGTGAACAAAACATGGGAATGTTAAAATACATATTAAATGAAGTGCGTTGTTGTGAATATAAAATAGCTAAGCTCTAATTCTAAAACTTAGGTAATCACAGATTACAAAGCTCACCGAGACAAGGCATCACCCTTATGAGACTTCACCTTTATGAGACCACCTTTATCATATTAAATGAAAAACATAATTTATGATCTTGGATATTCATGGATTCTGTTTTGACACAATATCGTATATCATCTGTTAAAAAATTGTATGATAATCATATGTTCATATGTTAATCAATACAACAGTATAAAATTAAATATTGCATCCTATCATATTTACAACATATATCATATAATACAATAAAATACCATAACAAACAATGATGAGATATGATATTGTAACGTATGATATGACATTGTATTGTGTTATACGTTATTGTATTTAATCACATAATACAGCATCATAATATATAAACAATAGGGTATTATATTACAATATCGTATTACATAATACATCATAATATTGAAACATATGATATTATATTGTATAATATAGTATGATATTGTATGATACTGTATCATTTTTGATTAATAATATAACATTGTATCATATGATACAATATAATTTGATACAACATTGTATCATATCAAATGATACAATATTATGTGATAAAGTAAAATATTATATAATACAATGTTTTATTATACATATTGTAGCATATGATACAATAATATATTTTACAATATCATACAATACAATTTTATGTGATGTGATAATATATCATATAATAAACCAATATTATATTATATAATATCGTATGATACGATATCATATAATATTACAGTATCATATTATACAATTTCATGTGATATAATTCTATATCACAGAAACTAATGCATATTATACAATATTGTATGATACAATATTATATAATATCGATATTGTATCATAGGATACAATATTATATTTTGCAATATCTAATGTAATAGTATCATGTGATAAAAAATAAATTTATAATACAATATAATATTATACAATATTGTATCATACTATACTATACTATACATAATGATATCATGATACAATATCATAACATAAAATATAAAAAAAATTGATACAATTTCATAGCATATCATATAACTTTTTATATTTTATATGATACTATATTGTATCATATTAAACAATACTGTTTCATACCATACAAAACTATATCATAGGAATCATCTTATATCATTTATCAACAAACACATCTATCTATCAATAGGTATGAGGGAGGTAGGAGATTTCTTTAGCATCTTTGATAATGGAGATCAGGCTCTGCATCTGAAGCAACCTCTGTATACATTTGTATAACTATAACTATAATATAGTTAAATCAACTATGCAAGCTTACATCTATAAAACATGTGACCTGTTCCAAAAAAACCAAACCTCATCCAGCATCCGAAACATATGGCTCAGATTCAGCATTCAAGCCTGTCAGGTGCATCAGTATACATAATACGCATCTCCATGCAAAGGTGAAGTTCAGACCAGTAATAACTAAGATATCATCATCAGAGAGCACTAGCAATTAAAACCTTAACCTGCTCCAGCATCCGCAACCTTTAGCTCAGATTCAACATCCATGCCTGTCAGGTGCATCTGTATAATAAGACACACCATCCATTCAAGTTTGGTGAAGTTAGGACCTGTAATAACTAAGATATATTTTTTAGCATCCTTGATAATGGAGATCAAGCTCTGCATCTGAAGCTGCCTCTGTGATTAATTCAAATTACAGTTTAATCAACTATGCATGTTTGAAATAGTTCTATTATCTATTAAACATGTGACCTGTTCCAAAAAACTTAACCATATCCAGCATCTGAAACCTATGGCTTAGACTCAGCATTCAATCCTGTCAGGTGCATCAGTATCATAAGGCGCACCATCCATGGAAGTCTGGTGAAGTAAGGACAAGTAATAACTATGATATAATCATCAAAGGGTACCTGTTTCAAAAACTTTAACCAGCTCCAAAAACCTTAACCTCCTCCAGCATCCGAAACCTATAGCTCAGATTCAGCACTCAAGACTGTCTGGTGGATCAGTATCATAAGATACACCATCCATGCAAGTTTGTGAAGTACGGACCAGCAGTAACTTAGATATTGCTATCAAAGGGCACCTGCAACAAAAACTTTAACCTGCTCCAAAAACCTTAACCTCCTCCAGCATCCGAAACCTATAGCTCAGATTCAGCACTCAAGACTGTCTGGTGGATCAGTATCATAAGACACACCATCCATGCAAGTTTGGTGAAGTACGGACCTGCAGTAACTTAGATATTGCTATCAAAGGGCACCTGCAACAAAAACTTTAACCTGTTCCAACAATCTTAACCTCCTCCAGCATCTGAAATTTAGGACCCAGATTCAGCATCCAAGTCTTTCAAGTCCATAAGTAGGTCCAGAAGCATCATCCATGCAAGTTTGGTGAAGATAGGACAAGTAATAGCTTAGATACAGGACCTGCAACAAAAACTTTAACCAGGCCCGGACGCCGACGCCGACACCGACGCCAACGCTGACGCCGACGCCGAGGGTATAGCATAAGCCCCCCCTGACTTCGTCTCGGTGAGCTAAAAATTGCTAAAAAAAATTGAAATATTGCTCTGCAAAAGAAAATTACTCACTTCTGATATTTTGGATTTCATTTAACAAGGCACTGTTTATTTCATTGAGGATGTTGCATTTCCCACAAAGTCCTTCATGGGAATGATCACATTCTTCCTGCAACAGCACATTGGTCGGGTGACTCAAAGCAAACTTCAAACAATGATCTTGGCATCCACTAGATGGTCCCACGCTAAATTTATATTCTGACTTGAGGTACATCTTTAGGGATTTTAATGCAGTGGTGAGACTGGCAACTGTATTTGTTTCAGATCCTAATCCTTTTAATTGGTCACACATTCTAATTAGGTCATCTACAGCTGCAGCACCATCAGTGGCAATGTTGTCTAGACCTGTTAGGTTGGTTCTCTTACTTGCAGAGCATGTAGACAGAATTTTGTACAGAGTAGAATCTGACAAAGGAACAAAACCTGTTTCAGAGCAGTATGACTTGTACATTTGTAGGAGAGAGGAGTAGCATGTTGTTCTCACTACTTGGGGTATGGTGACAGTCTGTCCATTGTCACAATGCAAATCTTTTGTTCCATATGAACAAATTTGATGAAATTTTGGATCCAAGAAAAAAGATAAAGCATGCTCCAGCTTTTCTTTGTTCATGCAATGCCGGTATCCTGGTTCCACAGGTCCTGGTAAAGAACCTGCTCCATGAGATGCAGCATGTGCTCGACTTTGATCAATTTCCCACTTTGTAAGTCCTGGAATGAGTTTCTGAAGTTTCGATTTACTGTGTGCATTCGGCAAGGACAGCCGGGACAGAAGTTGACATTTGAGAGCATTGTTTTCAGCTTCACAATAGAGTTGAAGAATTGTATCAGTGATTTCAAGTTCTGTTTTATCACTTTGCTCTGTATCCTCATGACAGTTGTCTTCATAAAGTAACTGGAACATATCACTGGATTGTCCTGGAGCCAAATGATTGAGAACTGTATGCACTACCTCCTTGGCCTTCCTTTTTAAATATCTTCTTGTGCTAGACTGGACCTCCCTCAATGAAGTTTTCAGCTGAAACTTTATTGGGCTTACTTGGCCACCACTTAGAGACATCACGGTGTTGTTCAGATTTTCTATTCCATCTGTGAGGTGTATTTGTCCTTCTAAGGAAGTGCTCCAGCTAGATTCTTGTGACAAAGTATATGTTGTCGATTCATCTGTCTGTGAAAAAATTTAAATAATCACTAAAAACAATTTTCTATCGAGTGAATTCTAGCAATATGCACACCTCTAATATATGTACAAAGTATCTGCAAAAGAACAAATACCTATCTTGAGAACTGTAGGAGGAGTTATTTGTACAATGAGGGTACCCTATATGCAAAATTTTGCCAAAAAATGACTAAGTTCAAAAGCTGGTATTTTTTTCATAAATTATCAGAAATCAAAATCCTAGCAATATGCACACCTCTGATATATGTACAATTGATCTGCAAAAGAACAACTTCCTACCTTGAAAACTGTAGAAGGAGTTATCCGTACAATGAGGGTATCCTTTTGGCAGCCACCCGCCCGCCATTTTCACTATTTTAATAACCAGATTTTTTTTTTCGTAGGAAAACCCGGTTAAAAAAATAAATATGCAAGGGATGTTTGAAAATTATTGAAACATTATTCTAAGGTTCCGTTCCCACTCACTACTACATGATTTTTTACAAAATTTACATTCATATCACATATTGAGCATTGCAGTTCTCAAATATGATCAGACTTAAACAACTGTTTATTTATGGATTATGTGAGGCCCAAGAATTATTCAGGAGCCAGAGTCAAAACAATTTTAAAACATAGTTAATCACAGATTACAAAGCTCACCGAGACGAGGTATCACCTTTATGAGACCACCTTTATCATATTATATGAAAATCATGATTTTGACAAATTTTAATCTACACTATCTGAACTGACTAAAGTAAGAGCTTTTCTAGAAAAATTATGTTAAAATAAAAGATGATTTTTAAAGATTTTTCTCTATATATTCCTATGTAAAAATTTGACACCCTTCCCCCCAATTGTGGCCCTACACTACCCACAGGGATCACGATTTGAACCAACCTAAATCTACCCTATCTGAGGATGCTTTCACACAAGTAATAGCTTTTCTGGCTGATCAGTTTCTGAGAAGAAGAATTTTCCTTCTACATTCCTATGTAAAAATTCTACATCCCCATTGTGGCCCCACCCTACCCCTGGAAATCATGATTTGAACAAATTTGAATCTACACTACCTGAGGATGCTTCCACACAAGTTTCACCTTTTTGGCCAAATGGTTTTTGAGAAGATTTTTTAAAAATACCAACAAATTTTCAATGATTTTTAATTATCTCCCCTTCAATGAAGTGGCCCTTCATTTTAACAAATTTAAATAGTGGTTCTGGAGAAGAAGTAAAAAATGTAAAAAAGTTAACGTACAGACAAACAGACAGATGGACGCTGGACTAAAAGTGATCAGAAAAGCTAGCTCACTTGAGCTACTCTATGGGCAATGAATAAACTTGATTCATGCTCACTTCACAGCCAATACCTACTGGCAGTCTTAATTTTTCATCCCAATCAATTCTCCAAAAAATGTATAATATTTTTTCAAATTACCCGAGCAATATTCATGAATCTCTTTTCAAAGAGATAAATTCAGAAATATTCAAATTAAAAAAAAAAGGTTTATAACAGGTTAAAGAAGAAACATATGTACAATGTGCATGTGACATGGAAATGTATAATTTGAAAACAAAATTATTTGACTTTGTCCAAATTTACTGTACTTTCATGCATCATTAAAACACAACTTTCTTCAGGATTTTATTACAATTAACCTCATATTTTATAAGCACATAAATTAGTGCATAAAATAAAACTGTTAGAAGACCAGTGAGAGATAAATCAAAAACAGCTGATAACGTTACCTGTGAGGTTGCTTCAGGGGTGTCATCTGAGGTAATTTTGAAAATTTGAGCAGAAGATGCATCTTTACAGCACTGAAATTATGTCATATATTAAAATTTAGCTTGACAAAATAGTTTGTTACTCCAAAATAATAATTAACGAGACACAAATGCATCTGAACTTTAACCATTTCTGTGCCACAGGGCCTATTTGGGCCTATTTGAATATCTACGTTAAGTGCCACAGGGCCTTTTTGGGCCTATGGCAATTTGAAAAAATATACATTAAAATAAAAAAAAATATTAAATATATTCAGGTTCTGTTTTTCATTATTGATTTTTTAAATTTGTATCAATATACATCGAATGATGTATGTGTTTAGTGAAATACTGCTGATAACGTCACAACGTAAAAAATGACATCATAATAATAACGTCACTACGTCACACAGCGCCAACTCGTTGTCTGCGTTTTACCATGGCTGGCGTATGGTTTTTGTGAATAGATCGCTATGACTTTTCCGTCAGAACCGGAAAATAATATCTGTCCTAATGCACAACCTGGACCAGGCTTGGGGCGAATTACATTGTAAAGTAATGCATTACATTACCATTACTTCATGAATTTGGGCATTAAATTACCATTACCATTACTTGATTTTCTTGAAGTAATGCATTACATTACCATTACATGAGTAAAGTAATGCATTACCATTACCATTACTTTTTTTTAAAGTAAAGCTAATAAAGAGTTTTTGCAAATGTTTCAAATATACAACACTCTTTAACATATCTACAGCTTCATGCTCAGTATCAGGTTCAAATTCAATGAATAAACAAGAGTAATTCTTTATTTGCTCAATATACATGTATAATTATATTGTGGCAATATGAACAACATATTACATAAGTAAAATGATATTTATAGACATTTGGCATGACACAATATCAGATATGAAATAGAGACACAGGATAACATGCGTAACAAAAAACAATTTATGAAATAATGTTGCGATTACACAAATCTTTATAATTTTGGACACTTAATTTTATTAATTTATAAACAGATGATTTTTCCCAGTTATATTTCTTAATATATTTTAATCGTATTTCATTTTACGGAGGACACTTTAAGACAAAAGATTGCTGTTGCACTTTATGATCGAAGTTTCAAAGGGTTCATCTTTTAAATGCAACCATCTTCCGGGCTATAATAAATAAATGTTTTGCAGGAGCAGTCAAATCTTGGACTGGAAAATACTGTTTGACGATCTTTATCTTAGGATATATTAAGTGCAATAATAGATTAAATACATAAATCTTGTATTTTCTATCAGTCCAAACTAATGTATAGTGTAATTAATATACAAGAGAGAGAGAGAGAGAGAGAGAGAGAGAGAGAGAGAGAGAGAGAGAGAGAGAGAGAGAGAGAGAGAGACAGAAAGAGAGAGAAAGAGAGAGAAAATAAGTAAGATTATTTTCAAATGGGTTATAATATTGGAAGTGATATTGATTTTCATCATGGATGGACAGTGCATTCATTTTGCTTTTAAAGGTGCATGTCTGTCTCCTATTCTATTGTGACATAGCGAAGGGAAGGGGATTGGGGTGTTTAGCACTTCTTATAACAATAGATTGTTTTATTACATGTACTTAGATTATCCTGGGGGGCATAGTGTGTTGTTGACACATTTCTTATTGAAGTGCAAACTAATTGGAGTAAATTGTTTAAATGATTAAAAACTCTTAATAACAACACTCTTAAAAATGTTATGAAATTGTGCTGTTATCTTTAGTAATATAAACAATTCAAAAAAGAATTTTAAAAAACCTTTTTTGATAAAACATGTACAATTAAAACATTTTTTTCTCAATTAGAATTATTTCTTTCTTCTTTAAAAATAAATTTAATCAAATTCAATTTCAGCTATTCATTTATTCATCACATTTTTTAAAGTGAACATGCATAAATATGCATAGTAATGCAAAGTAATGCCATGTAATGCCAGCATTACACTAGATTTTGGAAAGTAATGCATTACATTAGCATTACTTGTAATGCTAATTTTGAGGCATTACACATTACTAGCATTACTTTGAAAACATGTAATGCATTGCAATGCATTACCATCACATTTAGCATTACCTCAAGCCTGACCTGGACCAAAGAAAATGCCCCCTCCCCCACAAAAGCAAGACCAATCTTACTTTCTCCTACTCTGCCATATAAACCTGGGGCTCGTTTAACATAACTGACTTATGACTAAAATCTATCTAAGACCAAAACTTTTCATAAGATCTCATCATAGCTCACAAAATTGTCATATCTTAGGATAACCTTATAAACTGTCAAAATACAGGTCTTAAGTCCAATTTTAACATGGCGAAAGCTAATACTTTAGTCCGCCACAGAAGGACAAGTATAATTCGAGTGTGCGCGACTTTTTTAATTTCATCCTGCCGTTAGTGCTGATTAAAAAAAATCAAATAAAACACATCGGTATTATCCATGCGTTTTTTTTTCTAAATTTAAAACATAAATCGGGTAAAAAGCTACTGCATACAGCATCGATCTCTGGTATTGTATAAAATGCAATAAATCGAGAGAAAATGAATCGCTTGAAGGAGACCGTGTGTCTTTTTTTACTTAGAAATATTGACAGAGCACCAAAGGAAGCATGTGCTTTATATATATTTTTTTTCATTCAGAGTTAATTAATGAACAGCAATATAAACTGCAATATGCCAAATAAGGAGGAATGGGGCACTGAAAAAATTACTTTGATATGATCCTAGAACAAAATTTTAGCCAGATGATCAACATTAAAAGAATTCAATCTGGTGACATTTTACTGTAGTTTTCATGCATGTGAAAGAACAAAACTGAATCTTTGGACAGAAAAACAAGAAATGCATGTAATAACTTATTTGGATATAATGGTGATGCTTCTTTGATCGTGTTCGAAATAAAGGCTTCAGTGCAACACCCCCCCCCCCCCCCCGCGTGCGCGCTTCGAGTCCTATTGATACCTTTTTCGTATCTTCTGTCTCCTTCTTCAGAGCATTTCAAACAGAGACATTCTTTCTTGGAACTATTTCAACCGTGTCTCTAAAATTGGACACCGCACATCATAGACATTTAATTTGGTTCTGTCCGCACGGACTTTCAAGACTTTCAAGCCATTACCTGTTTTATGGTCACAAAGAGCATCTACTGTGTGTACAGACGCAAATATAACGGTAAACGAAGGAAAGATTTCTAGGACTGTAATATACTTTATGAAAATACTTTTTATTCTTTCAGTTTATGTATAATTTTAGTATATAAAATATATCAATGTTTTATCATTATTATATTTTAGACAACTCAGTTGGCTAAGCGGATTTAATCACTAAAACAAACTGTAAAACCACAAGTTGGTAAAAAAAATTCCTTAGCTCGAATCGAGATATAGAATCGTAAATGTTTTGCATTTCATAACTGTTATATTTCATCGTATGATGATGAACTATGTGTAATCGTTAACTTTCTTAGGTCTATATTGTTTTTGATTCCTTGAATATTAGAACTATAATATAAATCACAATCGTAAATGTATCGATAAATAAGCTAAGATATTAGAGAACATTAAGAACAAAATTATACATCTTTTTCCGAGAGGTCAAACGTTTACAACTCACGATCGTTATTGTTAATATTACACGTATGATGTGGTAAAAGTTTTTACTTTGTATGGAATAAAATGTAAAAATTAAGATAGTGTTCACCTGTCCGAGAAAAGGAAGATTTTAAAACATACAAATAATTTAAAACTACATAGTCCGATTTTTTTTGGCTATGAGAGTATCAAATATTTTTTTATACAGACCAAATCTATTAGAAATACGCCTATTTACACAAGAAAAATCCGTCTCCTTTCAAAGAAAGTGATTAAAATTTTTCTGTATGAGAACAGAAAACAAACAAACAAACAAACGAACTCCATCTTGGGAATGTTTAGAAACGGACACCGTTTGGTTTCGTTCCCGAATGATTGGGTTTATTCAACCCGCATGTGATGTATCGATTGTATACAAAACACTTTTCCAAATGTTAGTGAATAAAATATACCGACGTTTATTTTTGATTTGAATTTTTTTCATAGTCGTAATACAACCATACCCGCCTTGACCTCAGCAGCGAATTTTATTATGAGACGAAAGAAATCAATACAATTTATGTCGTTTGTTTTTGTAAATAAATTGTGTACATCACTTTTTCAGTAAAATATGGCTTAATTGACCTGGAAAACTACTGCCACGTCGATTATGATACACATAATTAGCATAGCCATCGTATAAAAGTGAACACAAAATTTTTAATGAAATCGGGCATAGCAGCTTTAAAAATTTCACGATAAGCCTATACATGTATATTATTCTATTTCCGAAATCATTAATACAGTCATTTGGGGTATTTTGAAGAACACATTTTGTTCAACTTGATCGTAAAATATGTGTAAAAACGCATGTTTAATACAGTTCGTTGTTTTGGTCCAACAGAAAGATCATACTCGTTTATGTGCGGACCTAGAAGGTGGTGCATGGACTATTCCTTCCACCTCTTGGAAAATTCAAATTAATAAGATTACATAGCAAAATTCCCGAAATAGGCCTAAAACTCCCTCTCCAACCTTTGAAAATAAATTATCACTCGGATACCCCCTGGAAATGTACATGTTTTCTGGATCCGCGCATGCGGTAACAAACGTACACTGTATCAATTTTCTCGCTCAATAAAGCAATAACATACAATGTAATGAGAAATGAATATTTAACAGCGTTTTTATCACACAAACTCCCTTTATTAATGTATGTCATTTCTTCTGTAAACTCTCTATATATAAATCACTGGCGTCGGAAGCAAATTGAAAGTTGGGGGGGGGGGGGGGAGCTAGACTAATCCTCAGAAATGTTGACAAGCAAAAGAAAAAAAAACTAATTCCCCAAATCATGAAAATCCTAATCCGTGGGGGGAGGGGGGGGGGATACGTATACTTCCAACAAAAAAAGAATTAATTCTTAATTGACTCCAACTTCTCAATATTTTAATCATTTCAATGTAAATTTAGGAACAATTTTGTTTCCTGCGAGAAAAAAGGGGGGGGGGGGTTGAACCCTCTATGATGCTATGTGCCTATTGGTCTAACTTTGCAAAAAAAGTGGGGTGGGGTCTAAGCCCCCCTTAGCCCCCCCCCCCCCCATTCCGACGCCTATGTATAATAACATTGCGGGTGGTGACTTTTGAAGAGTGTCACTTGTTCATGTTTTGTACATTGCAGTGCGATACATCAAACTTTTTAAAACACGAAACGCGGGCCGGGGTGATTCGAAATACCCCCAAATGACTGTACGAGCATAAACTTGGATGGGCGTTTATGGTTGCGCGATTTCATAGAAATGATTATTAAAACGAACAAGGAATTGTTTACCAATCTAGCACAGTCATTCTTTGTCTGTCCGTCTGCGTATCTAACACACATTAAAAATCAATTCCTTTTTGCGAATTTCTTAAACTGCATCATGATAAACCTTAACAGCTGCAGCCAGCAATACCCGCCTATTGATCACTTACATATTTGCGTTATACTAATTAATTAGTTTTTGAAAATTATCCGCTATTAATGACAATGATTGTTACAAAAATATTGTATTAATCATGCATACAGGCTATAAAACAATGTAAGTTGGTTATATAAAATCGCTTTAAAACATTTGGTGTTTTGCTTAATTACACATAAAGTATACTGTTGATCTAATATGGTTTGTACATGGTCAGTATATCCCATACGGTGCGAGACCGAATGAATGTGTTTTAAAAATAAATGTCCACATTATTCGGGGGAAAAACTTAGTTATTGCTATTTAGACCATATACTTTCGTGATAACTATTTGATAATCCCGCCCCATCAACTGAACATTTTTAGTTCCATTTTTCACATTTTGAGGGAAACTCTGGTGTGAAAATCATGATTAAGTTTGCATTGCATGTCATAATGTTAGTAAAAAAGAAATCCGATAATTTATGATTTTTTTTTTAAGTCAACCTTCTTAAACTCTCTCTCTCTCTCTCTCTCTCTTCTCTCTCTCTCTCTCTCTCTCTCTCTCTCAGGAATAACATAGATTTTTTATCGTGAAATTTATGTCTCATTTATATGCAAACAAAGAAATAAGAGATATATGCATTAGATCTTATAAAACTAATTACAATTTCAATGATATAAAAATCACATGTATGCGTGGATTATAATAAAGGATTGACAGGATAAGAAAGTGATTATTTTAAAAACTGCACGTATTTGTTAAAGCTTGGGAACATGCATCATTAATGAAGTAATTCATATTTTTGGAAAGCTGTGGTTTTCTTTACATTTCTTTTTCATTTGGCGACGCTAAAAAAAGGAAAAAAAAAGAAGAATGGCGTATAATGTCTTACTTGAAATGACAGAGAAAAAGATAAAAAGCCATTGTTTTCGATAATAACATTAGAAATTATCAATTAAACACAAAACTGCATCCCGCAATGCTAAAAAATGGTACGGCGCGTTGTGTAAGATTGTTACGTCAAAACATGAATTTGATAACGTCATGCTTGGCACTGAAGCGTAATAACGTCTTTTTTGACGTGGCAGCAAAAGGGTTAACTTGGCCATGCAGCGATATAAATTCTTTATTTTATAAATGGCGATCCCGATTGCTTTTAGTTTAATTTGTGTATGACGTGCAATTCCGATATGGTCAATATTATAATCATATTGATTATAGAAATGATCAAACAGATAAATAAATTGCAAATTCAAATACATTTTGTTAAAAATGCAGCCAAATTATTTTTAGAGTTTTATATACTAGGTATTACGTACTTTAAAATAGCATACAGAAATAAGTTTTTATGTGTGTGTGTGTGTGTGTGTGTGTGTGTGCTCATTTATTCCCTTAATCAATCATGTATATCATGTATCAGTTCTAACAGAATTCAATTCATTGTTTTATTTGTTTTAAAATAAAACATAAAAATATATCTTACCTCGCACCATTTCATTTCCTGGGTTACATTTTTTCTACATCTACTGCACAAGCCTAAAATTAAAAAATGCATTTCAAATTATACATAAAAGACACAGAAGCTAAAATATGTTCCTTTATTGTGTCTTGAGTTAATTTAATAAAAAAAATTAAAAGACATTTAATAAAGATACAAGAGTGATATATCAGAGACATATTAAAATAACATAATAAATGTTATATTTGTCTCTGGATATATTAATTGTCGCATTTCGCACTTAATTATAGGTGCTCCCTATTTAAATCAATATAACAATTTTTTTAACCTACTACATGTATAAAATGTTACAGAATAAAAATTCTATACATTGATTAAGATGGGTTTTAGTGCCAATGTCAGAGACATAAATAACATAGATTGTTATTTATGTCTCTGCCTATGTTAATTCTGAAATCTATCCTGTTCTCAATATTATATAAATTGATATGTGTCTGCATTTTTAACATGTATGCAAAATATATTCATTGACATGATATATGCAACTTCCACTACACAAATACAATACATATATATACCTGAGCCAATAGGGACAATATATCCATATACTGTATGAAGGTGCCGAGACATAGACAAAGTAATGCTCCTCCCAACCTCTGCCTTTGCCGTTGTACTGTGACTCGGGTGTGAGCAGGATGACTTCTTCTTCCATCGTATTCCAAGGGAGTATCGATGAAATGGACAGATGGTATAGTCCCTAAATAGCGAAAAAACACCAGCACGGTAACATTTCAAATGTCCCTCAGAAGCTATATCTCCTATGTTACATGATTTGAGGTGGTTTTTAATGTTTCTCCTACATTTTTTCACGTACACTAAACTGTTCTCATTTGGGAAATAAGGTTATGTGGTACACTTGCTTTTATCAGGTAAAAATGAAGAAAAACTGCATACAAGACTACTTTCCATGGATTCTAATATTCCCCTAATACCGAGCGCAGCGAGAGGCGGGCGAAGCCCTCCTCGGGAAGCGAGGATTAATGGTAACACGTATATATAAGAAAATCAGTGAAAAATGAATGTTGAATCAGGGGTACTAAGGCCAAAAAAAATTTCTTCCAGCCCTTGGCGCCGCCATATTGGCAGCCATTTTGTTTTTAAAAAGTTAGTTCGATCACTGATTGACTGGTACTTATCGATGTTTATTGCCCCTAAACTCGATTAAATAAGTTCCGGTGTTTCAGTAGAAGTTAATTTGAATTAACAGAAATTAAAAAGGAAACCAGATAAATTTTAGTAGTGCTTCAATCAAGAAACACGACTTGATCTATGTATGTCTTATCAAATTATCAAATGGAAAATAAAAACATTAACGTCAAGGAACTGATCTTTTAGATACTGAATAAAGTATTCAATTTTAATATATAAACGGTGTGACCGTTGGACCGAGCGCAGATTTCACACTGTGCGGTTTGATTTTTGTAGAACAAATTAAACTTTTTTGAAACGCACACAGTAGGTTCCGCCTGGTGCAGCCTACTCAAATCATTAGCCAAAGTTTACTAAACGTCACGTGCCCTGTCTACATTATGACGTCATTTTTCAGACGTAAATTAAACGTACACGTTTTGTCTTCGGAAATAGCCGAAGAGAGTTACGTTTATTAATCCGAACTTTTTTAAATTTCTTCTTTCATTGTTTATCGATTTAATTCATATAAATGCCGCGGTAATAAAATTGAATAATTTATTCAGTATCTAAAAGATCAGTTCCTTGATTTTAATGTTTTTATTTTCCATCTGATAATTTGATAAGACATACATAGAACTAGTCGTGTTTCTTGATTAAAGCACTATTACTAGAACTTATCTGGTGTCCTCTTTAATTTCTGTTCATTCAAATTACCTTCTATTGAAACACTGGAACTTATTTAATCGAGTTTAGTGGCAATAAACAACGATAAGTACCAGTCAATCAATGATCGAACTAACTTTTTAAAAACAAAATGGCTGCCAATATGGCGCCGCCCAGGGCTGGAAGAATTTTTTTTGGGCCTTAGTACCCCTGATTCAACTTTTATTGTTCACTGATTTTCTTATATATACGTGTTACCATTAATCCTCGCTTCGCAAAGCGGGCTTCGCCCGCCTCTCGCTGCGCTCGGTATTACTGCGGCATTTATATGAATTGAATTGATAAACAATGAAAGAAGAAATAAAAAAAAGTTCGGAATAACGTTACTCTCTTCGGCTATTTCCGAAGACAAAACGTGTATTACGTTTGAAACATGACGTCATAATGTAGACCTAGCACGCGACGTTTCGTTAAACTTTGGTTAATGCTTTGAGAAGGCAACCAGGCGGATCCTACTGTGTGCATTTCAAATGAATTTTTTTCTACAAAAATCAAACTGCACTTGTGTTAAATCTGCACTCGGTCCAACGGTCACACCGTTTACATATTATGAAATATATTAACTACATGTTCAATATATTACTTAATTTCAAATAAAACTACATTTTCTTTCCTGCATAATCCTCACCTTCCATGACCTTCTACACACAGAAGAGCATAACTGTACCCTTTTCAACTCCAACACCGAAGAGCGACAAAGGGAGATAACTAGATTTTGATGAAATTGCATAAATTCTAATCGCAATATATGTTCATAGTTTGGATAACCCATGGAATTTTCAGTTGATATAAATTCTGCATAATCAATTAAACACAGTTTTGTTTTCCATATACCCGGAAAATGTAGGATTTTTAGAAACAAACCTTAAATGTGTAACCACTTTAGAATAGAGACTGTAGACTGAATCAGCAACTATGGTGTTTGTTGAGTTCATCTTTTTAAAACCAGTGCACACAATCAAATTATATTTAAGAAAAAATATTCATATAGATGTATTTTAATGTGTTTGTACCAATTTTTACAAACAAATTTACTATCATGATCATGAATCAGTCATATATGTTTCTGCCTGGTTCTTACAAATAGCTGTACTTAATTATGATCTGAACAGAATAAGAATGCATTTACTTTTACCATCTTATAAAATATTTCATACATTATTAACACATATTATATCTTACCCAGCAGTACAGAAACAGTAAGAACACATGATCTTTCCTGTACTTTTTTTTCAATGCAAGTCCAGACAGTATGCTGCTGGTCAGCCACTCTCATGGGGGAGTACAACTGGCTTTCAGTAAGCAGAATTTAGAAGCAGATGATATAAGGTGGTTAAAAAACCTCCTTTAGCCAATCAGATGAAAAATATTAATATGCTTTACCAATTTTATACTCATTGAGATATTTGAAATGTAAACTGGTGGTAACAATTTAACAACATCCGCTTCACCATACCATTCTATGGAGAGTTTAAGTGGATCGGGGATCACCGTACCTTCTATGCTTAGCATGTCGGTATACTCTCTCTTCTTGATAATCATAGCTTCCTCGCTTGATGGTCGCACAGGCACATTCATTCAAACAGCTGCAAAGCACAAGGCTGCAAGCTCTGCCTTGGTACTGTCCTTATGTAATCCCCTTTTATTCAAAAAACACTTTAAAAATTCAACTTTCCAGGTAAAAAATGTATCTAAACTTATAGAATCTGGGTCGTTTATCCATGGTAAAATATACGATATGAAAAGTTCCACCAATACAAAAACACGTATAAATATGAATAAATGTAAGCATTATAAAAACGATATATCAAAACTGTCAAACAGCGAATCCAAATATACGAGAAGAGTTTAGATAAACCGCGGTTTCTAATGACGCTTCGTTAAAACCGGAAATGTGTTACTCCGCAGCGCTTCGATCGATTTCAAAGGGCGATAACCGCAACACGAATTACTGGATACGTCTTTTTTAATGACCCTTAATATGTGATGTTATATATTTATCTTTTACTTAAATATGTATGAGTGTTTTAAAGTAGTCCGAGTATCGCACTACGTCATAATACGGATTTTTCAATATTGGTTCGACTTTTACAAAGCGTTTTTGATACCCGGTATTGATTTTGCTCTACATCGCTGTTGTAAACAATGGCAATAATAAGCAATTAGAACGGTAATATATGTATTCTATGAGAGATAGACATGATTAATGTTGAGAAACTCGATTCTGTTAAAGTAAAATGAAAAACGAAGTTTCTGATTAACCAGGATCTCAGGTATGCTTATATCTTCTTTGTTTTGACCCCCCCCCCCCCGCCCCCGGATTTTTCCTTTTCTTTTACTAAAACTAGTTTAAATTTAGAGACAGAAGCTATTTCGAATTTAATCAATCGTCAATTAATTAATGTTTAAATGATATCTAACATTGTTGACAGATTTAGGCAGAAAATCGTGGCAAAATGTGATTTTTACGGATTTTTTGTCAGGGTCTACTTTGTTTAGAGCTTATAGCGTGAAAAGTAATCCGTCAACATATAATTTATTTTACCAAATCTTTTTTCTAAGATGTCAATCTTTAGAATAAACACCATGAATTTAAGTTTGAGTCCATAAAATAGTAAAAAACTTACCAAACGCGTACTAGCATTGTATTTTTTGTATTCTATTTTGATACATCAGGTCCATAAAGCCGACTTACTTACAAAAATTTGCGCAAAATTATTGATGAGATATGGCTTAAATAAATATGTATACTCTATTTTGTATGTTCACTTCTAATTTTCCCAAAATTGGTAATTATTTTTAGGAAAAACGGACGTCAGGCAAAATTCATAATTGTCAATAATTTTCGCAAGGGGGTACACCCGTCTGAGAGGTGATAACAAACAAACTAGCATGTAAACATATATATTTTCTTTTGTATATGTATTGCTAGAATGTATATTTATCATTTAAAGCTAAGCTTTTAATGATTGAGCCCATTTAGTGCCGAGTATAGGACTACCTTAATAATATTATAAAGATCACAATTTCCGCCTTTGTCAAATAAAAAATAGCCATTATCTGACAAACCTGGGAAATTGGGTATTCAAAAAAACAATTTTGGTACGGCCCCTGGAGCAAACCAGGGGGTAAAAGGTATTGTTTTTTTTTATTTGACCATGCGATGCCTTTAAGCAATAACTTTTATATGTATAACAGAAAAAGAAATCTCTGGGGCAGAAGTTTTAAACAAATGTACGCGGCTATGTTAAAGCCATATACGCTGTCATTTATTTGAATTTTTAGAATTAGTGAATTAGGGCTAGAATGGTTTAATTCCACAAAATGTACCATATAAAAATTGTCAGTAACTTGTTATACTGTTTTATAAGTTTTTTAAGGCCCGTGTACATCGGTTAAGAATTTTTGTCTTGCAAGACAAACTTTTGTAATGAGCGTGGAGATATGCAAGTGACCTGGGGTCAACAAATCGGAGATTGAATTGCGCATCCTCAGTGGAGACAAATATGTCGGAAAAGCGAGGCAGAAAGTCGGATAAGTTAACGGACTCTGCACGAAAGCGTCACAAAAAAGAGGCTAATGCTAAATTAAATAAATTCAAAATTTACATTGGTGACCAGTTTGACAGATGGACCGACCTCCGGACAAAACTGACAATAACATCGAACATCGAACTGGCCAAGATTCTGATGGATAGGTAAGTCACAGTGCTGTGCATATCTAAATATAGTGATTTTGGAAGATCTTTAGACTATTATTTAACGAATATGAATTTAAACATTTTTTCTGTTCAATAAAAACATGTAAGCTTAATTTAATTGCTCTCTTAAATACACGAAATCTGTCATTCAATCTCTCCGTTATCGTCTGTAAATTTAAAGATGGGGTACGGAAAGGGTAACGCAACATAAAAATAAATGCATGCTTTTTTATCTGTTTTAGATATGAAAGTAAATCCGAGTCATTTCTGCCCCAAATTACTTCAACACCTGGACCATCAATGGTGTGTAATCACCTTGAAGTTTAATCCGAGTCGGATAGTATAACATCTGAATGGTAACTTAACGTCTCTCTCTCTCTCTCTCTCTCTCTCTCTCTCTCTCTCTCTCTCTCTCTCTCTCTAAAAATGCGTTTTAGTTTTTATGTTCGACATTATCATGATGAAAGATGCATGTATTAGTTTATGGATAATAAACTGATAAAGCAAGAATTACATATGACAGCATTATGATTATTTTAGACTGCTCTCATTTCAAGAGATGACTACAGTTAATTTCTTTTTTAATTTTTAGTGACAACACTGAGATGTCAAACAAGACTATGAAGAGTAAGAGTGGACATGCTTGTAAAAAATTATATGACAGTTTTTTGGATCCATTTGAGTAAGTTGTTCATAAAAAATGATTTATGAATTTCGCCTATTAATTGTTTAGTGAACCTATTACAATTTGGGTTAACATTTTTTAATTGCTGGTACATGTATTCGTCTTCAATGATCTTTTTTAACTTTTAAAAACTCATCTCCAATAAAATGACTTTAAAATTATAAGAAATGTAACATTACATACAAAGTTTAAAAACATTTAAGAAGTTCCAAGTGCAATGTAAATGCTTTTTGTGAAAAGTTCAGACTATTCACTATGAGCAAGTCTAAGTCTAAGCAAAACTATATCACAGACAGTATAGATGTTGGAACTTGTTTAGATGAACAAGTTTATCTAACCCTTTTCATAGAGATCAATATACTAAGAAGTATAATAAACATGCATATCTTATACATGCATGGATATATTTAATATAAAACCTACTTCACTGTAAAAAGATATAATACATGTACAAAGATGCATTATTAATTGTGTAAATAACTAAGTTATGTGTTTCAATTTCTAATAGATTGTCAATGACACCTTCGGAACTTGAATTGCAAGGACAGGGGGATAATTCTTCTGATGATGAGGATTATGAGCCAAGCTTCAATTTATCCTTAAGGTAATATAATGGTATGTAACAGTCAGACTGGTTTAAATACTGGTGTCAGATAGCTCAGTTGGTAGAGCACCTGACTAGAGATTCAGGGGGCCCAGGTTCGAAACTCCGTCTGGTCTGTCATCGGCATTAGTTCAGTATAACTGTTTGTGCAAACCTTGTTTACACTAAACCTGAGTAATGAATTTTTTTTTCAATACTTGTGGTCAAACTTTTAAATAAAATTTGCTGCCTTTGAACTACATGTATATTGAATTGTAAAACTTTTCCTTGAATGAAAGTATTACCTATGCCATTTAATTCACTACTGGTTTCAGCAGGTTGCTTTAAACTAAAAAATATACACCCATCTTTATATCTTATGCATGTATTTTAGACTAGATCATGGCCTTCTATCTAGTGAATCAGAGGAAGAGGATTGCAATGATGACATGGAAGAAGAGCATGACATCGAGCCTTATCCCTGTATTAAAGTAGTAACGACAAATGCAGAAGTAAACGAACTGTTATCAGATAGACCAGTCCTTGTGTACATGGATGCTCTTCTTTCCCTGGCCAGAGCAAATGTCCATCATGTTTGTGGCGTGAAAGGATGTGGACAAGACATCCACATCACTTCAGAATTTGTCTCCTCAGCTGTATACTTGAAATGGGTAATTGTTATTAATTTTAAATCTTTGAATCTAAAGTTTGAATTGAATGTAAGCATTAATTTTCAATTTATGTAAATACCCTATATATATATATATATATATATACATATATATATATATATATATATATATATATATATATATATATATATATATATATATATATATATATATATATATATATATTATATATATATATATATATATATATATATATATATATATATATATATATATATATTTAAATAAAAAAAAAAAGAGGGGGGTATACTGTTTTACCCATGTGTGTCTGTGCAAGTGGCTCTGTATATCCGTAACACATTTTCAGAGCATTTAAAAAAAATTTCCTTACCATCTAATTCACATTTCTTGTTTATGTTGAAGTTTCCTCCACTCTTCTTGAAAAATGTTATCTAAGCAACACAAACTAATGAATATTATGTAAAGATAGGATATTAAAAAAAAAAAATTTCAAAACTTGAAAATGAAAGAATAAAATTGATTTTTTGAAGAAAGAATTCTGCACAAGTCAACGAAAATGAAAGCTCCTGATGACTTGAACCCCCATACCTGTGGGTCAGCAGTCACTTAATTATGTCAGGTGACTAACCTACTAAGCTACAAAGTAATACACTCGGATTGATTAATATATTAGCCAGAACAATACATGTGATATACTTCTAAAAAATAGGTACAAGTCAATAGGTGTGGAGGAAACTTTTTTAGAATAATCATAATAATAAAAACATTTTGTCTTGTAGAGCTGTTCAAATAATCACATCGCTCATAAATGGTGCTCGCAATCGCTCCTCAACAGAAGAGTCCACAGTGGTGATGTTTTAATGGCTGTTTCTCTGTTGGTGGCAACTTTCATCAGTCTACCCTTTTTTCAAAATTTTTGAAGTTGCCATTTCTCTCTTCTTCCTCTTTTACCAAAATTCAAAGAAGATACGTCATTCCAGCAATTGAGGAAGTATGGGAAAACCATCAGGGTCATATTTTGGAAGAATTCAGAGACAAAGATGTTGTTATTCTTGGTAAGTTTGTGCTACATTTACATGTTGAACAATATTCAATTTAACTATCATACGTTTTATGGATTATGATATCTATGTAACAAAGAAAATTTTAATTCCCAGGGGATGGTCGTATGGATAGTCCGGGCCATTGTGCGCAATATTGTACATACACCTTTATGGAAAATGAAAGCAAGAAAATATTGTGCATATTAACCATGGACAAGAGGATGACAGGGAAAAATAGTTGTACATTAGAAAAAGCTTGCTTCCAGAAAGGTTTACAGTTCCTCTTACAGAGCGGGATACATGTTGTAGAGGTTGTCACCGACGCACATGTACAAATTGAATCTTTGATGAGTAAGCACATGTATAATGATTTTAACTTATATGTAATAAGATACTGCTATATTATTCTGATACTTTAAATTTTAATGAGTGAATTTTTCAGTGAAAAAAATAATTTAATTTTTTTTCTTCCAGAAAATAACTATCCTGATATCAAACATTCCTTCGACATCTGGCATGGGTCCAAGAATCTAGGCAAAAAACTGTTAAAGGTACTTGCTGCATTGCACATATTTATATTTATTTTAGTGGTTACTTTGACAAATTTACTGATCTGGTATTGGCTTATAACTGCTAACTAAATTCCAAACCCAGTGTGACAGTAATGATTACTAAACAGATATTTTGCATACCGACTATGCTTAGCCTTAGCATGTATGGTACAAACTTTACAGTATTCCAGATTATGTCTGCACAATCACATTTCCAATACATGTACAACATTCTGTGATGCCCATGTGGAACATAGGGAATGAGGTTTTTACCTCCTCTCACATTAAGAACAAAAACCAATAAATTAGAAATTTAACCATAAGGCATATTTGTTTGAATTGTAAATATATTTTCAGAATTAACTTATCAATTCACCTTATTTCCAAGATCAGAAAATCAGATGTATTGGTTTTCTTGGGGTTTGATAAGGACAATTTTTGTGGGTTACACCGTTTGTAGAAATACATCAAATTGTTTGTCTTATTAAATGACAAATCTTTTAAAAATTACACTTGTGTTTTAGGCTGGCCAAGAGAAGACCAAGAAACCTCTTCTGCAGTGGACAAGAGAGGTGGTGAACCACTTCTGGTATTGTTCAGCTTCTGCCAACACAGTTGAAGAGTTCATTGTAAGTATTTTTTCTTTGCATGCCCCCTATGCAATACAATACTTGCATTATTCAGTGAGTTAAAGGTAACCATTGTGCTTGTTTACAACAATACATATTAATATGTACACATAGTTTTCATGTTTAATAATACATATAGTAGAAGACATTTGTCATAGATAATAATTTATTCTCAGTCACATCTTATTCATTCTTGTTTTACAGGGCATATGGTGTGGAGTTATACATCACGTAATTGGAGAGCACGAGTGGATTCTACCTTACAGGATTGGAGGGAAAAGCTGTTGTGAGCACGGTCCTTTGACTGAGGAGGGAAACAAGGACTATCTAGTGGCAGGCTCTCCCGCACATGTGGCACTGCGAGAAATTGTGTTGGACAAGCACCTTCTAAAGAAAATACCATATTTTCTGCATTGCAGGTATCAACCAAGCAGAAATGCAAAATTCTATGTCAATTGATACTATATAAATAGTGCCTGTTTGGGAGGGTAACACCCACGGGGTGTCAATTTCAGCTGTTATCCTTCCAAACAGGCACTATTTTTAGAGATTTTTTTACTGCTTTTATATAGAAATGACGTGAATTTCACGGCAAACCGTACGCGCATGATTTACGCGCATGTAACAATTCATTGTGTTACCCGTTGCTAAGTGTGTTGCTAACGCTGAGGGTAATTATTAATAGAACGGATTATCAACTGCGTCTGAACCAATCAGATTTCAGTATTTAACATGAAAGTATTATAAAAGTTATGCACAAGTTAATGAAATATTTATCGATATACATGTACATTGATGCAGACTATTACACAGGGTTTTTTTTAACTACAGAAGCACTGCTGCGTTAGAGTCATTTCAAAATCTTATTTTGAAATACTCGCCAAAAAGACTATCCTACACACCACATGTGTACACGGCCAGAACGCTACTAGCAGCATTGGACCATGATGTCAACTGTGATAGGCCAGCTGCAGTGAAAAAGGATGGCTCTCTCAGGTTTGTATTGAAAAAGAAAAAGTTTCAAAATGATGTGCATGATACTCAACTGTACACAGACTGGGAAGTTTATGTTTTTACCCTGTTTTTTAGACAGCAGAGATATTATAGTAAGAAGAGTGGGCACTGGTCAGTTTGTCATGTAAAGGAGGAGAAGACATATCCATATGTCAGTGACATCATTTCGTCCTGTATTGAAAAGCGCCTGGTAGATCCCATTGGAATGAACAGGCCAGTCGTACTAGATGCTGACGATCCCAGGCGCATTTCCAAGACACTGGCTTCTGTTGAACCCCCTCCAACAGCGCAGCTTGTGGAAGAAAAGAAATCAAGATTTCCCGTGGAAAAGGACATTAAGCCCAAGGACTAAAAAATTAATTTAAATACATACTAAGAACACAATGCACTGGTTTTGTGTTTTTTATTAAAACCCAAGAACACCTTCAATGTAACCAATGTAATGCCCTGATGGATCTGGATATCGATCTCTGATCCTTAGAACACAGCAACTGGGAATCACTTTTCGATTTCCAGCACCAAGGTGACCATGTATCCACATAACATACTGTCTATAAGCAGCATGTCTGTGTGCTTTGTTATAGTCGATGTCCCTTGGTTCAGCTAATGCATCATTTCTGCTTCTTATTGCCACCTCCAATACAAGTTCATCTAAGACAATAGTGTAGAAATCCTGTAAAGAAAGCACTTTATTATTTCCATATATACGCTTCATTAACTGCTCAGAGTGTATATCGTTAGGTTAATAGCTTACTGCAAGCTGGGAATGGCAGTTTTGTGGAGTCTTTCCACAACACACATTCTCTTGCATTGTAGGCATCTCCCTACAAAAACTACATGTACACCAGCTAGGTGCTGTGGTTATGTGTTCTTGTGCTGGATTAGTATCTTGAGGAGAATCAAGGATGTCCAGCAGCAGAGAAGGCTCTCTTTTGCACACTAATTCCAGGGTCTTTCTTAGGGACTCGACATCCATACTAGATATACGCTCCTAAAGTCACAAGAAAATAGTTTTTCCATTATTAAAGAAAATGCAGAGTTACATACATGTATCGTGTCTTATGAAATATATTTTTTGCCATGTTTTTCTCTTTTTAAATATCACTTTGAAGTATTAGTCAATGGTGTTGTGAATAATTTCAGATAGTTTCATGGTCTCAAATTTTATTCAGCAAATATGTTCCATGCATGTTATAAATTTATTTTTTATCAAGGATCGAGTTGTTCTCTCTTTGGTATAAGTGTAAGGCAGAGAGACATATTTTAAATCATGTACCTCTATTTGTGTCTGGTGATTCTGTCTAGCTTGCATGGCCAGCTCAATTCTATTCTGACCAGCTGCTGCTCTTCCTCTTCCACCCTGACCCCTACCTCTGCCTCTAGCAGCAGCTCTTCGACCCTGACCCCTAGGCCTACCTCCACCTTTACCTTTAGATCCATGTGTCTTTATAAATAAAATGGTTTTGAAGGAAATTTTAATGGTATACAACCTGATATGCTTATGATATTTACATGCATTTCTCCTGTCGGACAGGAGCTTTGGTTCATCGTATAATGTGCTCGGTAAATTATAAATGACTTACTAGAATATAATACCGATATATACATTTATGTATGGTTTCAACATTAGTCATTTCTGACTATATGAACACAAAATGAGAATAGAATTTAGTCAATTTTTCAGACTTACAAATTGCTTTCATATTACAAAACTAGTATGATAGTATATATATAGATACATGTATGTACAGTACACATGCAGTAAGTCGTGTAAAATTTATCAGTCTTTTTTTCGGCCAATGTCTGTGAACCAGATTCAATTTGTTTATGCCAAAATAATTTCATTATAAGGCAAAAACTGTTACCAACACACTATACATATAAAGTCATATATATCGAAAGCATGTATAGCCCCCCCCCCCCCCCCCTGCATTTTTCTTTTATTGTTTTGCCCCTTGTGATTCCATGACTGGCAAATAAACACTATATATTATCCAGAAATAAAAAGACCAAAATTTATGTTTAAATATATTTTCTTCTATGGTATTCGTCGACCTCAAAATGTACACAATTTAATTCATCTAGAAATTTCCCCGTCTGGTACCCCATTCTACGTCAGCCATAATGCAAATGACCGTAGTTTTGCCTCCGTGAGCTCAGCTCGATATTTTGATCATATTGTAGTTTAAAAACATGACAATATGAATGAAAATTTATTTTTTATGTCAAAAGAAATCAATTGGACACTTACTTGCGACTCCATCTGCAGCATTCAACTTTTTATCAGCGTGTAGCATCAACTCATAAATACTCGGTAATCTCCGTAAACAGTCGCAATGGCGGTCGGTTCAAATAATCAGACGTGCGTAGGGAACGTTTTAAGTAAGTATTTCTTACTTTGTAATCAATATTTATTGTGTATTCAGTGGTGTTTGTTTATATCTTTCCAAAATATCGTCATTTAGTATATCCAAAAATTTACCGCAAATGACAGCGTATATGGCTTCACAGCGATATGTCGAAAGTCGCTTGTCTGTACTTCATAAGATATGACGTCATAGTTAACTTTGACGTCACGATCTGCATTCCTTTCGATCGTTCTTAGAGAATGTATCGTAACGTAATAAGTGATATTCATCGTGCATAATAAAAAACTGCTTCATTCCTTTACATAGACACTGTTATAAATACTAGTGATACTAAATTCAATATCACCAATATGGAGTATTAAAAAACCAATGTGAATCTTGCTGGGGGAAACCTACCGATTGACTTGATTTTGTGTAAATCGAGCCTAAAAGGTAAAAATGTGCCCAATTTCGATGGCGGTGCGAAATGTTTTGACAATATTTCCAATAAACGAAATATCTATATGAACACCCAGCAAGAACTGCAAAATACATTACTAATCGAAGGATTTTTCATAAAAAATATTTTTGATTTAATGACATTATTCACTTGTGCCGATGCGATTTTTATAGATTATTTACCGTGTTAGAATACACCCGTCACGTGCTTAAGAAAAATATATGACGTCACAAAAATACATCTAATTTAGTGTTGGGTGTCACTGTTAATTTAAGTAATAAAAGTTTAAAGAAACTCGCTCGGTTAAAGTATTTTTCGATAATTAAAATACATGTAGTATCATTTTTAGATGTATATTTAGCTTCGGACAGCCTTAACATAGCCGCGTATGGAAAAATTCCCAATAGTTCTTCTTGAAACACCCCCTCTAGCTTGCCGGGTATCAATACACGGCTTAAAATGAAAAAAAGTCTACTGGGTTTTCCACTGCCAAGGGGATGAAGACGCCCGGATGATAACGTTGAAAAATTGCGCGAGTTGTCCCGAGTACCTCCGAATGGAGAAAAGATGTCAACATTCCCCATTATAAATCTACGTAGGAAATCTTTTTTCGTCCCTGTGAATTTTTACGAGTGAAAAATGATAATGTGTGAATAAAGTTATCTTGGAAATCTATTGTTTTGTTTTAGTAGCATAAATGCACTGCATGTATTCACTTGTGCTTAGACCCCAAAGTGAAAATGTGGAAATCACAAACTTTGCTGAAGAACAGTTCAACTGTTTGCTTGGGTTCATATCCGCTATAAAATCCCTTCATATAAATATATAGAACAATGTAATGTTTTCACTTATATCAATTTTAACTATATATATATTTTTCATTCCATTTTATAAATGTGCACTCGGTGCATAGAGAGTACCGGTAATGGCGTTCGATCATGACTGCAGGTAGAACGTCCTTGGGGCTTTCACACCTGTAAAAATTAAACCCCGTCCTCACATGAGATTTACCTTAAGGTAAGGTTTGCGGTTTGTATTTTTTAGAGGTTGTACCAAAGTTACATGTCATTTTGTTCACTATACTAAAGTCTATTTTCTCATGAAATTCAAATGAATTTTGCCCGTCCCGTTTTATAACTACAAAAGGTCAAAGTTCATGATTTCCCATTTTCATTTTGATGAAATGTAAACAATTTCGTGAAAATATGTACATTTTACATGTGACTATTATGGGGGTTATTTATGCTTAAAATGTTCGAAAATAATATCACTATTAATATCATGATTCACTTCTATTAATTTCAGATGAACTATCTAATAATAGAATAAAATGCAGCAAAAGTCTTAATTTTGGACTACTTTTGTGTAAACGAAAACATCTTATTTGAAACCTTTCCAAGTCCACCGATTTCAGGAAAAACGTATCTTAGAATGTGTAATCTGATGTTTCTAAAACACTATTTAAAACCATATGATGCGGATTTCGTTTTCGTGGAAATTGATAAAATGCTTGTGTATCTTATTTTTTCATTGAAACTAAAAAAAAAACCCACGAAATAAAAAAAAAATCTGAAATCAATTATGACGTCATATAAATTTTGACGTCGTAACTGAAATAAAGGGTAGTTGGTGTTACGTCACAATGAAAATGTGTGATAAGAGATTTGTAACCCTGCACACGCAGTCTATGTTGTTGTTGTTTTTTTTTTGTTTTTTTTTTTAAAGTGTCACCATATGTTTGTTCACTTTACTTTTGTATATACATGTATATTAAACCTATCAATCGTATGGTTCTATTTAATAAACAATAGGAATTATATCAAGAGAATATTCACTCTATTTTAATTAATCGCTTCTGATTTGTTAATTCGTAAACGATGAGATAAATAACTCTTCGCAACTCCAAAACAAGGTGACGTCATAATAGACAGTTAGTCAAGGCAAGTAAACAACGGACGCGCAATGCGACGGTTTCCGATCATAAAGGATATAAGGATTTGCGAATTACTGTGAAGTAAAATCAGGTAGAACAGCTGCATGATAATTCTTACGGGCGGCGGAATACTAGTATCACCAGCGACCGTTTGATGCTGAGGATATTTTGGAAATTAACTTTGCACAACATTTAATTACGCCGATCTGTTTTCAATTACTTTCTTAAATTTTGGTTTGTTTCTTCATATAACAAAACAAATGTTGACTGTGTTTTCGGGCAACTTTGATTTTATTAGCCCCCGAGGGACGAAATATTGCCCTCAACCCCAGTCAATATTTGTATACTATTTAGAATCAGCAGAGAATGTCTGAAAATAGTAAATGTCATAGAGAGAGAGAGTGAGAGAGAGAGAGAGAGAGTGAGAGAGAGAGAGAGGGGTGTTTATTACTAAAAAGGTTAATAGTTTGAGTTATATCCCTTTTTACACGGAGTCATGACATCGCACTCTACTGTCTACTTAAGCATTGAATCATTATTTTTCTAAATATATAGTCTCATTACTGCAGCGGTGTGTGCATACAAATTGAGTAACGCGCGCTAACGCGTTATTAAAATTTGTATGCACACACCGCTGCAGTTATGAGACTATATCTTTCAAAAAATAATGATTTAATGCTAATATTTACATTTTTTTTTAACTTCTTGCCTTGTCTGCAAATGTGATTTATACGTCAACATTTCTGTTTTATCCTAAGGGTAAGTTCAAATTAATGTAAGAGCCACAAGCGTGAACTTTGATTCTCGCTTGTGACGTTGCATTTTACAGCGTTCAACGTTTGTGACGTCATGATAAAACTAGTCATTCTAACTTTTCAGTACCGTGTGTGTTACGGTCTTATAACTGCAGTGTCTTTTCACACATTTTACATGCAAAACATATTTGGAATGTAATTATATGTAGATGAATAGCTTTCAACTGCATGTAATATATAGAGTGACACACCAAAATACGTCGGACACGGTCTTCCTTGACCAAGGCACGTAGGATCGTTTTTGAGAGTGAGGGAGGGGGGCAGACCTACAAACAATTCTAGACATGCAAAACACTGTACCATCGTAGTCTGTATTACTGACCAGTATTCCTTTTAATTTACCCCTATCATTTTTATAAAGGGGCTTACTTGTAAAAAAAACTGTGCGTGGGGGGATGGGGGATTTCCATTGATATTTCATTACGGGCCGCCGGAAGGCGGTCCGTTATTTGATACACAATTAAATATTGTTACTGCATTTCTGCGGGATAGTTCTTTTTTAATAGAATTAATACTATGCTTATTTTTATGAATTAAACGTAAATTTGCATGTAGAAATATGTTTTATGCCTTTTAGAAAATATCACATATTTTTTTGTTTTACTCGTAAATGAAAAGTAGGCCATACTTAGTAGATTGTCGTATTTGGCGCGTTTTTATCGAGACTATAATCTATTCGGAAAATTTCGGAGTTCTTCATTCTTTTCAAAACAATGCATCGGTCAATCGCAACACCTCGGGCCTTTCCGGCAAGCTCGGAAAAACACCTCGAATGTATTACCTAGGCGTCCATGACAACCCCCCTTTTTAAAAAACTTGATATAAATACAACACATTTTACTATCTGTTGAGATGTAAGCTAGAATTCATTAAAGTAACTAATATACCCCAAAATATAACACAGAAGCGACTTATAAGGCTGTCTAGCTGATACTTATTTTAATGGGAAGCGACTCCATTTTGTATAAAATTCTAACATCCGGTAATGTAAATACATTCGAGGTGTTTTAAAGGTATCAATATACACTAAAACATAACACAGAAACGACATACAAGACTTCTTGCCGATACTTATTTTAATGGGAAGCGACTCCATTTTGTATAAAATTCTAACATCCGGTAATGTAAATACATTCGAGGTGTTTTTCCGAGCTTGCCGGAAAGACCCGAGAAGTTGCGATTGCAGGATCGGTATGCGGGACATACTAAAGACCTGAAATACGAAAGACCTGGATGTCATTAAATTTTTTATAAATGATACATTTGAATTTCTATGTGCCGTGTCAAATAAAATGACTATATAATGCATTAAGTTTTCATTCAATACAATGCAACAAAAAAAAAATATAAAAAAAATGGTTTGAAATACATAATCTCCAAGAGAAAAATGATAAGTTGAACTTTTTATTAGAGTAATGTAAAAATCAATGTGTTCTCCATTACTTCATACTATGGCAATGATCATACAATTTCCGTTTGAAATGCTTACAGTAACGAAATCGATTCTTTATGATAATAGTAAAATGTTAAACTTCAAAACAAGTTGCTGAAAGTATATTAAAATTTACCATACAAATTAGTACAACCAACTCTTATTTTCTTCTTTGTGGTGTGTTTTTATGTAAGCAACCAATGATTTATACAACAATTATATTTTTTGCGGCCCATTTGACGCTTGCGTCAATATTATTTCTTGTATTCTCTTTTTACTTATGTAGATCTAAGAAAAGTTTCCGTTTAAAAAATGGGGGAGGGGGTGAGGCAGGCATTTAGCATCATTTTTGAAAGTGATCCAAAAAATCTTGACAAGCGAAAAAAGAAAGAAAGTTTATTTTCAAAATCTGCAAAATCCTAATCCGTGGGGGGGGGGGGGGGGGGGGGGGGGGGGGGGGGGGGATTACCTTTACTTCAATTTCACTGTTTCTTTCCTCATTTTTTTTACATGGACTCATCAAAGTGGGGATGCCAACTGAATGTTAACAGAGTTTTTTGTATGTAAATTTAAGAAAAGTATTTGTGTCCACCCCCCCCCCCCCGATGCTACGTGCCTGTAAGCTTTGTTGGTAGAAGAGTATTTCGTGCAATGCTACATGTAGGCGATGGCACTATAAAGACACCCCCCCCCCCCCCCCTCAAAATGCTCAAAGACAGGGATCCCCCTCTGCCCCCCTCCCCCCCCCCCCCCCCCCCCCCCCGATGCTACGTGCCTATGATCTTTGTTGGTAGAAGAGTATGTCGTGTCATGCTACTTGTAGGCGCTGGCACGATAATGACAACCCCCCCCCCCCTTCTCAAAATGCTCAAAGACAGGGATCCCCCCCCCCGATGCTACGTGCCTATGAGCTTAATTGGTAGAAGAGTATGTCGTGTCATGCTACATGTAGGCGCTGGCACGATAAAGACACCCCGCCCCCTCAAAATGCTCAAAGACAGGGATCCCGGGAGACCAGTATATAGGTCTATAAATGATGGCGTGAATCTGGTATATGCTTATAAATGATTTACAACACGTATACAATGATATGATAATACAATGATAAATAAATATATCCAAAGTGAATGTCGTGTCAAGGTCGGCGTTGGCACGATACCGAACCTCCACAGCTCAAACAGTGACCACTATCTATTTCATCAGATCCCCCCCCCCCCCCCCCCCCCCCCCCCGGTTGTGGATTAATAAAAATACCAGGTAAAACATTGAGCAATAGTTATTATTTAGAATCGACAAACGTCACAAAGCAACAATTATCAAATGCCGGTAATGAAGTTATCGGCCTTTAGTCGTGCACATTTCTTGTTTGACTTTTAATGTAACCCCCCCCCCCCCCCCCCCAGAATTAGGACTTTCGGGATTTTTGAAAGTCGCCTTTTTTATTTTGCTTGTCAAGATTTTTTAGATACTAATTCAATTTTTTGTATGTAAAATTAAGTCAAATCTTTACTGCGCTAAAGAGGTAAAAAAAAAAAGCCTCCCTCCCTCCCCCCCCCCCCCGGTGGTACGTACCTGAAACTTGGAGCTATAAATCTGCAGGTACTATCTAAAAGAATGTCACATAGCGGACCGTAACATATTTTTTATAAACAAAACCCTATCAATATGAGATCGTAGTATATATACACTGTAGCATACTCTCCTTCAGCATCCGCTGGTTATTTCATGTTGAGGTTGGGGTTGAGGTTACCAACACCGTAACACTGAACTACGGGTATATGAATATTGGCAGAGAGAGAGAGAGAGAGAGAGAGAGAGAGAGAGAGAGAGAGAGAGAGAGAGAGAGAGAGACGCGTTGGGTTTATCTAACTAAAAAGGTTAATAGTTTGAGTTATCTCCCTTTTTACACGGAGTCATGACATCGCAGTCTACATGTAGATAAATAGCTTTCAACTACATGACGTAGTATATACAGTGACACACCAAGAGATGTCGGACACGGTCTTCTTTGACCCAGGCACGTAGGATCGTTTTTGAGAGTCAGGGAGGAGGACAGACCTACAAACAATTCTAGACATGCAAAACACTGTAACATCGTAATCACGGTATTACTGGTATTCTCATTGAATTACTGTACCTCCTATTATTTTTAGACGGTGGCTATAAATAGCCACGGTCTATTGCTACGGTCCTGGCCGGAAGAGTATTTCTCACGGGGACCCTAGCGGATAAGGAACGATAACTCTGTTAGGTATGCAGTGTTACAGGCAATGCAATGTTTTACCTTTGTGTCGATTTCAGTATGAGAACTAATTTTCATCTTATCAGATGTTTTAAGCATTATAGCTGCTAATTATTTTGTACATACATTTAAATAATGTATGAAATTGTGTTTTATTTTAAATGAGCCGTTACCCTGTCTGCTTACGCGGTATTAATACATGTAACCCATGCACACACTACCAAGTTCAAGTTCAAGTTCAGTTTATTCACTCAAACCAAATAATTTGGTACAAGAGGAACATATATATAATACATACAAATACAAATCGTCAGAGGTACAGACAAACAGGTACATTTTCATACAGGGAAAAAATATAAATAAAAAAGAACAGACGATAGAACAGACAACAGAAAATAGATACCAGTTGTGAGGTTTAACTCTGTATCACGACTGTATAAACTATATCACTGCGATAATTGTTCAAGAGATCTCACAATAATTGCTTCTTGGTTTTTTTTATGATGTAAACAATTGTCATAAACACACTATTTAAACTAGTTTGCCATTTCATATTTCAGCAATTATGCTTCATCGATAAATTCAGATATTTTCAACGCATTAGTTTTAGTTGAGGCAGTATTTTTATTTTGTTGAAGCTTATTCATTTCTTGTACAAGTGTGCATGTGTTTTCAAACAAATAAAAAACTTTAAATTTACGACACAAATGTGTTTAATTTTGGACTGACCTGTGATTTACAATGTACCTTATTTTGTAACTCACTCAGTCTGTATAGAAACATTAATTTTATTACAGGCACCTCAATATTCATCAGACAATATTTACTACTGATGTTGACGCTTTACTTGCTCCTGACTTTCTCTCAAACACGCTAATCGACGTCGGATTGTAAGATTCACGTGCAAATCGAGTCTCCATTTTACAATTTTACATGGATATAAAGAAATCACATTTTACGATGTTTCAAAGATTTTCAGTTCAGATTTTTTGTAAGCAAATAAGGGATTGAAGACATATGCTGTAAAACGTCTTATGGATTCCACGGCGTGTCAGTTCATGTATCTCTAAAGTAATTTGCAGCAAACGCTAGTTTTTTGTGAGAAAAAGAATCGATTCAACTCATGCGATATTTCATATACTAGTACATTAATGGTACGTTGTGAACGGTAATGTAAGATATAATTATTTTGTTACCTAAACAGTTTCTGTCGAAGTTTTTACAATGAACTGAATACTAGTAACGCATTTCGATGAGCGAAGTACAAATAGTGACTTTAACCCATATGTGCCCGTCCCTGCCTAATGTATTAGAAAATCTTTTCTTTGGTTTTGGGGGGATTTTTCACTAACAGATAACAGTATTTACACATGTACGTAAACATCGCCCCGTTTGTTCTCAAATAATTTTTAACTCGCGAGTACAACTCTATTATGAGCTTTCTTCGACATTTCCTTCCATGTGTTAGCATCATTTTGTCAACATGCATTTACAAATAGGCGGGCCTATATAAATGCGTGTTTGTTGCGACTCGCAATTGAAATACACACCGGTTAGAAAGTGTCATCACTCAACGCAATGCTACATCGGCCGTAGTGTATAAATGTGCTTCATAGATGACTGTAGTATTCTGCTGAGCTACAGAACTATAGCTTTCCGGAAATATTTCCGGGATTTGCGAACCCTAGATCTATTGTCTAGTACATGCAAAGAATAAAATCAAATTTATATACACAGCTGCACGGTCTGAAAAACGTGCGTTCAACTTGGATTTTGTTTGTTTGGTGTTTTAAAAAACTAATTTTGAATAATTTATCAATATTTGTTGTAGGTTTACTACAAAAAGTTTAATGTAGCAAATAATTTATGCGTGTTAAAGTGTACTGAAAAGCGATAAAATATACATGTGACTTTCCCGATTTCATTCAAATGATTTGAATAAATCTATACCTAAAAACAATAAAAAAGAAATGTACTTTATTAAAACGTTGATTAATGAAACTGCCGCGACTGAATATTGTATGATTTTTTTTCAAATTTTCATTCACTTTCGTTGTGAGCAAATGGAAATAATCCTCCAAAGTCGAAGATTGATTGACTCTACCGACTCTTCTGTTTCATGATGGCGTGCATTCCAAAAGCAATACCAGTTTTATCAAACATGTTCTTGTAAACCCATTCCGTTTTGTTTACACCTAAATGTATTAACTGACTATGAGGACAAAAGCAAGTGTGAATTTCCACGTGAAGAAATTGAGAGAAAATGCTGTCGAGAGGGACAATAAACATACTACATGTATGCCCAAATAGTTAGTAAAAACCTGATAAGTATTTTATCATACCAAAGCTTTATTTGTTCTCGTTACTTTGAGAAATCTACAATATATTTAGAGCACAATAGTCCAATCCACACTTTTCAAAAGTTGTTCCCCTTTGCGGGGTCAATCCAAAGGTCAAAAGGGAAAAACCCCAAAATTCCCCTTCTTTATACAATCAAATATTTCGGCGTACTGTGATGAAATCGCTTTGGATTTATTCATTCAGTATGTGGTGGCAACCTACATATTTAATGAGTCATTCTCGGGCAATCAAAATACATAGTATTACCGGGTTTTTAATGTCAACTGATATAGATACAAACATATAGATACAAATATATAGATACAAACTTCTACACTACAAAGGCTACTGTGATAAATCTATGGGTTTTCCCCAAAAGATGACGACCAAGAGACACAGCATTTGTAAAGAGTGGATTGAGATCACAGCTACGATTTCCACAGAATTATCCACGTAGGAAATTCACGACCAGTTGTGCGAGTAAGCGTTAAGTATTAGTACATGTATGCGATACTGGCCGCGGTTTTCGACAACAATAATTATCATACACGTAATATGCCACTTTCAAACGACGCCACCGTCTAACAGTACTTTCAGTACTTTGATTAACATAGGGGCTTACTTCTATAAACAATAACTAGGGGGAGGAGATTTCCATTGCAATTGTTATCCTTTATTTTTTTACTAATGTAGATCTAAGAAAAGTTTCCGCTTAAAAAATGGGGAAGGGAATGGGGGTAGCCCCCCCCCCCCCCCCCCACCATTTGATGCTACGGGTCTGTAAGCTTTGTTGGTTGAAGATCAAGAGTAGGTCGTGTCATGGTAGGCGTTGGCACGATAAAGACCGCCCTTACAATGCTTAAAGACAGGGATCTCGGGTGACCAGTATATAGATCTATAAATGATGGCGCGATTCCAGTGCATGGTTATATACATGAATTACAACACATATATAATGATAAGATAATACAATGATACATGTTATATAAATACATATATCTAAAGTGAATGTCGTGTCATGGTCGGTGCTGGCACGATACCGAACCTCCACAGCTCAAAGAGTGGCCACTATCTAGGTCGACAGCTGATTAAGGTACATCATACTCCGCTTACAAATACCAATAGGATCTGGGCTTTATTTTACGTATAATACAGGTAGCCTATTTTAATGAAATGTGTACAAATCAAGAAATATGGCGTTACATTCTCAGGTACAGCTAGCACCCTATTTTCATTTTACTTTTAAAAATCCTCATATTTTAAAACACTCAAAGCACGGAATCAGCATCTTGAAGTTTCCTCCCCTCCCCCTTAGTCAACCTCCAACCTACATGTACCCAAACCCTGCAAACAAATACCCCCCCCCCCCTTTCTAAAAAAAAATCTAGTTCCGTGCATGCCACTTGGTTTTGACAAAAAATAGGCCAATTTATTCAATTATTTCATACTTTATCAAAGTGTAATAGAAATATATTGGTGATATGTTTCATCGAACCCTTCTCAGTACCATATATTCAAACAGATTAATTGATTACACACGTTTATTATATCTCCGTACCCTCTTTATCTTTCTATCATTGCTCTCTATTTGTGTGTATTATTTGTAAAATAGGAAAACGGTCTAGGGAAAAGAAACTCTTTTTTAAGATTATAAGATTCATGGCATAGTCTATCTATATCATGGCATGCGGGGATCTAACCCCCCCCCCCCCCCCCCGGAAAAATGAATGTTTAATAAATTATCGCAAAGATGTCTCGGACACCCCCCACCCCCACCCCCCCACGCAAACACAGTTATCCTTTGGACCCCCCCCCCTCCCTGGAAACAAGGTTTCAGGATCGGCGCATACATAGTAATTCTCGCAAATGTTTATTGTTTCTTTAATATCTCTATATAGGCTATAGCGATAATGGCAATGGCGGTCAGATTTCTAATTTCAGTCAATTTTACCGCGGGGGTGTTAAGGAAGCATATGGATTCTGAGTTACATGTAATTTCGTGATATCACAAATCTTAGTTATTATGTACATATTCAATTATCTAAGCAACGAAACGTAGACCAATAGCAAATAAAAATACTGAAGTCAATTTTTTTTCAGAAATTAGTTTGTATTACGTAGATTTATACATTGATGACGTCATGACTAAAAGTTGAATGTCGTGGGAATTTGATCGGAAAGCATTGTAAACATATTCAAAACATAACTAATCTAAGAACTCTAATAAAATATTGTGGTGTGATTTATTGAGAATGGGACATAAGAATACTAGGAGAGATGTTAGTTTTATCAATCATTCGCTAAAAGGTATGTAAATTTGCTTTTATTTCTCGGCCAGGCTTTCCTCTGTCGTTGTTTACGATATAAAAATCCGACTAGAACAACACTACCCCGCATATATTGAACTTTGAATTTTATATGTATCGTTAGTTTGATCAATGCTTAAAATGAAAAGTGCTGCTAGAATCCCATGCTGTGTGTTGTTTTGATGCAACTTGCCGTTTTCCGTGCAAACTTTATAAAAGTTGGGAAGGTTTTACGAGAACTGGATGAATAACTATTGAATTAAGAAAAACATAGGATTCTAGCAGCAGTTTTGATTAAACTGAGATGTTTTGCCTTCACTTGGTATGTTTATTTTATTTTGGAAACCGCGGGGTAGTGTTGTTCTATCTCATTTTATGTTAAGGAATATACGTAAGCTATTTAAAGTTGTCACGTGATAATGCACCAATGTGGCAGTAATGTACTACCCGATTTTATTGCACTTACATCTATTTCAAAGGATAATACTAAGTTTTTGATCGTATTCAAAATAGTTATTTAATTTCACGATTTTGAATATAACAGTCAAAATAAGACGCTAAATTGCCCATATGCTTCCTTAACACCCCCGCGACGTTTATTATTTGATATGATTGAAGTGCATATGCCGACTATTCATGACATTTTGCTAAGTGACTTCAGTTCAACAAGTGCGATGTTTGTGCTGCTGAAATAAACACGATTTCCGGTGAATTGATGAAACTTCTTAAACATTGTAAACAAGTCACAGAGTACATCTGCTTCTGGGAAGGAAGATAAAATATGAGAGGTCTTAAAAATATCAAAACAAATTCTGACTAATGTTACTTGGAAATATGTAGACATATAGGATTGCTTTAGAAGTCATCTGTGGCATGAGTTCCATCTCTTTATACATGGCATTTTTGTGTTACAGAAGTAGATCCACCATCACACCCACTGTACAGAAATTCATGGACTAGATCCACCTCAACCACTCCGTAAATTCCTGGATCCACCACATCTTCTTCTTTCACTAGGTTTGAAATTTTCATATTATTCCCCCCCCCCCCCTCCCTGCAAACACATAAAAAAAAGTTTTCTTTGAGCATATACCGGTAAATAACTGAAATATAAATGAGATTAAATGATTAAGAAAACTATGTTGATGATAAATACATTTATAATTAAATATTCCAATAGCTTTTTATTTTTGAATGATTCATTTTCTGAGGCCAAACCGTGGGACCAAAACGACTTGGGGTCGAAACTATAGGATGCCGAAACGACAAGCATCACTGTGACGTATATCGAACAGACGATAGATCAGAGGCAGCAAAATGAAGGATAGTTTTACCCATTTAGATCGATAATGGTTCCCCGTGTAAGAAATGAAAGAACAGGTTTGTTCAAATGCTGTTTATATTGTACAATGGGGTCTACCTGTGGAATTATTTATGCCAGCGAACACGGAACGGAAAGTCTCGAATTTTCTCCAAACCAACTTTGTACAAATGATTGCGGGTAAGTTTTTATTTGTGTTTTACATAGATACAGTCGATGAGAGGAAGAAAAAGACAAACATGGTCATCAGGCTACATAATTCCTGTTATCTTTGGGTCAGTGTTATGGTATTAAATCATTCTTGAAGTAAATTAATGTGTACTGGTGTCAGATAAAATTTTTGGTAGGGGCCCCTAAAATTGTAAAAACTTTGGGGAGTTGTTTTATGTCAACAAACAACATGTACCGGTACATGTAGATCTCAGTGATTTCAGAGTGACCAATCATCAGACAGAACCACTCTGCCCTGGACCCACTGGTGACCTTGGGTGACCCCCAGACCCCTTGATGTAAAATTGGTCCCACTGATGTTTAAAAGATAAATAAATGAAAAAAAGGATTCTTCTTTTAAAAATTTTGTTCACCGGCCAATGTGATTTTAGATCTCATTAGTCTAAAATATTAGTACAATTCAATCTTTAAGTTGACAGACTAAACGTTTATGAAAATACATGAATCAATGTTGGCTTTCATTATATACGTAGACAGTTTGAAAAAAATAAAGTAAATAATTACTAAATGTCCATTAAAGTGTAAAATATTAGAGAGGTTAAGCATTTGAACGTGTACGTCTACGGGTACGTGTGGAGCTACAAGTATGTTTACACGTACACGTACTTAACTTTAGGGTATGTCTAATTATCTGTACGTGTAAGCGAACATGTAAAATCATAAGATTTAATATTTTCAACATGTTCAGTTTACTCTCACTGTTTTTTAAATTATTCTGTGAATTTGATGAAACCAAAACCACGGTCGTCCTCAATTTATCGTCTGCTTTAATTAAAACAATGCTTGATAAACACAAAGTCCATATTTTTATTTAAAAATGCTACAAGTTTTCACCTACGTGTACTTTTGATTCTACACGTTTTGTACAACTTGTACATTTACGCGGTATGCAGAAATTATGACGAAATACACATATAACTAGGGGATTCCCCTAATTACACGTACACGTACACGTACACGTTCAAATGCTTAACCTCTCTATTGTGTGAATTATTGTAAACTGGTGGGCTGTATTGCGCAAGGTTGAATTTCTGAATAGATACATGTAAATTAATGTTTCGATCCATTAAAGCATTTTCGTAGGATATTAAACCTCTATGTGCATGTTATATTTCTGTTGAACTTGAGGACAACATCAATTTAAATGTTTATTTAAATACATTCATGAATCAATATTGACCTTTATTACTTACATGTACATGTATCTAAGCTGGAAGTTAATATGATATTGTCACTGAAATATTTATTTAGAATATACCAGTTTGTAATATTTTGTGGTCTTTTTACAGGTTCCTGGTGTAATGGTATGCAGTAAACTAATTGACTAAAGAAAGAATATATGTGGTATAGTAGTCATGTATTGTTACTATTACATGTATTATGTAGCTAAACTCTGTATTTTTAGGTCACCTGAGTCATTCAGGAGACCCATTGCTATCACAAGTTCGTTGTTGTGTGTCATTCATAGACATTATGGTATATATCTCTTAAGTGGGTATGAGGGCAGTAGTCATTGTGTTAGTCCATGGGTAACGACTGTTGCCCGAGAGCATAAGTCGAGGACATCAATTTCTTACCAAGGAACTGACACTATAACTATTGCCCTCATTCCCATCATGGGTAAGAACTGTAAATAATATCAATGTGTAGTATATATCGTTTTGAAAGTTCCCATTATACATATACATGTATTTGATAATTAGGTGTGAATTGTGTTTTGATAAAGTTATAGTCTGTTCTCTACCTGGAGTAAAGAAAAACAGCATTTAATTTACATGTATTTTAGTATGTTTTACAGTGCTACCGTTGTGGCACATACCTTGCATCATTGTCAAGATAGTGTTATTTAGGTATCAACGGACGTCAAAGAATTTGAGAGAGAGAGAGAGAGAGAGAGAGAGAGAGAGAGAGAGAGAGAGAGAGAGAGAGAGAGGAGAGAGAACATGTCATGTTAAATGGAGAAAGTCAGTTATAGTGAGAAAAAGAAAGTCAGAGTACACGTTGCTCAGAAAAGTGAATGAGAGAGAGAGAGAGAGGGAGAGAAAATCAAAGAGCAATAGGTAGCAAGGGACAGTTTCGGATAAAGTACCCATCAATATTTTTGTAAAATTGAGAATTCCTGTACTTGAAGGCTTATTAGTGTTGCTAAAATTCATGAAATGAGTTTTAATGATTAGGCCAAAAAAAATATATGTGTGTTTCCTATTTCATCAGATATTAAAATAGGGTAGGTGAGCCGCCTTTTTTTTTTAATGAGCTTTTCAGGTTTTTTTCCTTTCCTAGCATATGATTTTTCTATACATTAATAAAATGTATTTTACAGGTGGACCAATTGTGAATAGTGACAACTGTTACAGAATTAAAGCTTTCTTAAATCTTAGATTAATTTGGAATGTATACGAAGATTTTATTTTTATGTAAATAGAAAATATAAATATGACAGCCACTATAGATTAACTGAGTATAATTCTCATTTTCACAAATATATTATATTAATAGTAGTTATTAGTTCTATTTTCTTGGTTATCTGATATAACACTCACTCACTCACTGTAGACATTAATATCATAACTGTAGGTGTTGGTTTCATAAACAGAGGAAATTCTGGTTGATCAGACGAGAGCCTTAGGTGGCAGGGGATAGTTTCGAAGGAAAGACCCGGTCAAAATTTTGAAATAAAGGGAGAACCTGGGGTTTGGCTGGTTATTTGAGGGGTATAAATTGGTAGAATATTTATTGCATTCATTTTGTGGATAGAGGAGCTCATGTCAATTTCATTGATATATGACACTTTAATACTGGTAGCACTTTTCATCAGATATGGAATAAAAATGCGAAACCGAGGCCAAAATTTCCACTTTCGGTTTTGTGCTTGAAAAGTAGGGTGGGTTCAGAACACGAAATGTCACTCGAAAAGAAGGTGATTGACCCCCCATCAATTGGTGATTATTTGCATGGATATACATTAAGCTACAAATCCTATGGTAGTTTATGGCAGTTGCTCGGGACAGGAGCGTGGTTCTGGACCCGTGAAAATGTTAAAAAAGGGCAATTTTTCAGAAAATTTTGAGACCGTCCCTGGCTGTTCTTTATAGTGCTATATGTAAGTTGTACTTGTTTTATTCTGAAATGTTTAAAAATTCTCAAGAGTTGGGACCATGTGTCCCCTGCATGCAAACCAATTTTAGCAAATTTAAAAATCCACTGAAAAATTAAATCTCATATATGAGCACTATCTGCCTCACATTTCCTCGACCAAAAAAACTATCCCCTGCCACCTTAGAATTAAATCGTTTCAACAATTTAAAAAAAAAAATGAATACATCATTAATGGTTTAAGACTAATTTTTAAAATTTCATTTGCAACTGAAATGCAGCATTTTAAAATCATATTTATAATGTGAATGATTGTTAGGCCTATTCAAAGACTTAAGATGTCTGCAGTCTCCACACCCAGAAATATAAAACAAACTTTGCTTCTGCTTTTTTCATGTACATCTTTATATTAATTTTGAACACATTACTGCCCTAAAAAAACTATTTTTTGCATTGATAATTTAGCTAAAATAACCAAGGATAACTTTCATCCATGCTGTCAATCTGCACTTAGAAATCTTAAAAACGCTTTGATAAGTGGTGTTTTCTATTCAATTGTTACAAGCATTTTTTAAACTCTGATTTGTAAAGACTCTAAACCAATTACGGTTGATAATCTGGATTTGGAATAAAAAATTAGGGTCGGTCGGGAAACCGGAAACACATATATTTTTTTTTTTGCCTTATCATTAGTTAGAGGGATGTCTCTTGTCGAAATTGATATGCAATATGTAGGCCCCATATGTTAGGTACATAAAAATGAGATTCAGAAATAAAATGCGAAACCTGCGGCTATGACTGTTGTGTTGACTTTACACAGTGAAAATGCAAGTTACAGACGGGAGGGTAAATAACACGAAAAGTAGGTGGATGGGACATTATAAACTATACACCAGTAAGTTTCTGACATGTGATGGTGCAACATGCACATGGTACAGAAGGTCAACCCTTTGCAGGGAATTGGCTGGGGGAGGTCTAAAAAGCTGAAAAATCATGAAAAATTAGCAAAATATGAAAGGGTCAAAATCTCATAAAAACCAGTATGTAGAGAATTTTACAGGTTTTGACTAGTAATTTTCTTCAGAAATTAGTGATTGGCCTCATGAAGAGTAAATTAAAGGTATTTGTGCTGAATGGGAACTGAGGAAATTCTAGTTACAGAGTTCCGAAGACACACGTTCCCCGACTACAATGAAATGTATTAAAAAACTGTCCTATGCCACTTTCAAGACTACATGGCATTTTCAGATTTCTCATTGAACTGTAATTTTGAATGGATTTTGTACCATAAGTACAGTTGTAGTATATTTTGGTAAAATGGATGATTTTGTTGGTTATATATGTCATTACATGATTTATTATCTATAATATACAAGGGGAGTAACTCCCTTTTAAATGTGTAAAATGACTACCACTAGAGTAAATTGGCTTAGAAAGTAGGTATTTCCTATCCTGATGACAATTAATAGGCTTACGTTAATTACCGAGATAAGAATTAATACTGTAAAACAGTTTTGATCAATTAAATCATTTAAATTATAAATTTGCAGCAATTTTGCTGTCCGATTTCATGAAATATTTAATAACATTAAGCAACCTGACTTATATAACCCAATTTTTTTAAAACAGCATATTTTTCTTTCAAATAAAATTCACATGTAGACAAATGCAGTTATCAAAATATATATGTCAAACAATTCAAGTTTTTTCCTCCTACCCAAAAGTTATATTTTAGATATATATTTACAGAATTCAAAAAGCCACCCCCTCTTTCCAATTGTCTCCATTACCATTACATGTTGGATATGTAAATGTACATTTGACCTTGAAATAACATCTGCTATAATAATTACTCTTGAAATGATCAAGAAACAACATATTTGTACCCTTTTATTGTATATATGCATCAATATTTAATGTAGAAAAACATGTAAAATTTGAACATTTTTCATGGAATTCTCATCCGTCCCAAGGTACCCGGGTGTGTTTGAATTTCATTTTAATTAAGAGCAGACATCACACTTGTAGGTCTTACTATTTTAGCAAAGTTAAAATGAGACTAGAAACCAGAACAGATAAGATATTCACTAAATATGATTATAGGCTTATTGTTTTATGAAAACAAGACATCACATGTAAGGCGGCATGCCTTTTTGTGAAAGAATGTTACATTTCATCCATTTACCAAGAAAAAATCAATTTTCAATATCAGCGATGGTTGTTTTCAAATATGTGTGAGAAATGACTCAAGGGAATTGCCACAATTTTCATAATATTAGGTTAAATCTGAAAAAGAGAATAACTTGCAAATAACATCATCAGATAAGGACTTCCTGCAAATATGCACATCTATTCCTATGTTAACCACACAGTGCTAAATTCTTAAGGGACACATTTCCCAGAAAATTAAGGAACCGGAATTTGTATGGTATTATACACATCTACACTACGTGTCCACAATACCTTGATCAATATAGCTCAGTTTTCTACCTGTGTAAGATTTGTAGGCGAGGGTGTTGCCACTACGCTATTTCACTTGCTACTTGATAGAAGGTAAAATTTGTTGAATTGTGTAGTCAATTTGGATGATGATAGAAAGAAGAGCTGGAGCGTTCTTCCGTCCATCTGAAGTTGATACCCAATTTTGTAAAACCTTTAGAATAGATAGGCGCCTAGTGATTGGTTGAGAGAACAGTATTTGTTCATCAGTTTATTAATAAAAATCAGTGTTGCTTGTAAACAATGTGGCCGGATAGCTTTGACTTAGAAATCAACAGGCCAGGTCAAACTCTGGTCGCCAGCGGGTATTTGAAGGTGTGGGGTTGTCACGTCGGCTTAACTGATGCGCATTCTCCTGTTGATTTGAAATGCACGTGCTTAGAAATCTATTAACTGTCATGCATTTGTGGATTACAAGTATGGAAAATCTGAACTGAATTAAGGCCAGTCATGTATTTCAGCCAAGTCGGTAAATAAACAAACTGAAAGAAAATGTAAACTAAATGCATATATAAAATCGGGGTCTGGGAAGGAAGAGTTATCTTTCATAGAACTTCAACACAAATCGTCACAGGTAGCTGATAGAAATGTTAACACAGATTTTTAGTGAAATTTGAGCATGAATTTATTAGATACAAATATCGAAGCGTTAAAATTTCGTTTCTCAGGACGATGGTTTGATGCCGCTGGAGTGGACAACTTTCTTTAATATGGTTCATTTCATTTCAAATTTGGCAGGTAATTAGATTTAGATGTGAGGAACAATCCCATGAATTTTCGCCAAGTTCTACAGAGTTTAACTGGAGCTGGAATTTTTATTTGGAGGCATAGTCTAAAACGCGGTCTGGAGTCAAATGGCTGGCAGAGTTTCAGACTTTGTAAAAATATCTGACAAACGGTTGTAACACTTTGTTAGGTGTTCTTTAAAAAGAAATATTAAACTTCAAGTTCAAATATCGAGGGACAGGGTCATATAAGAATTTAATCCTTGTACAAAGGAAGGGGAAAATTGGGGGGGGGGGGGGGTGGGGTGGTAATTGTACACTGCAATTTGGCAAATCCTTCAGTTTGATAAATTGATAATTGTAAACTTAATTCAGCACTTATTGTTATGAACAACTGTTGACATATAAGTGAATGCATGTGCAATATTTTTCAGCTATTAGAAATCGACCATAACTTTTACATCAACCACTAAATAGTGAAAATAGTATGTCAAAGACGTGTGAAAATCTCCATCTCGAAAGCGCTTGATCATGTTGATTCCTAAATCGTCTTTGACTGTAAATGTTTGCCTTCAAATATTTTGTTATGCTGATCAAATACAGAAAGGCCCATTGTTCGTGATCAATGTTTTATAAAGTTTTTTCTGCTTCGTTACAGTGTGACATGAAACTTATAGGAGTGACTGGGAATCAGAGACGACCGGGAATCGGAGACTTCACTGTATTAACTCATCTTCACTGTATTAGCTTGTCTTCAACATAGCCCTTTAGATATGTGGTATTGATTTTGCTCTACATCAACCTCGTAAACTCATAAAAAAGACAACAGGTGTTGCAACTTGAACATGTATTAAGAAAATAACAGTATAATAGTTTGAGGTCTCTTTACAGGTTCCTTGTGTATCAATAAAGAGTGGACTGATGGAGCAAAGAAAGAGTTTATGTGGTATAGTATTCATGTAATATCACTATGTTTGTGTACCTATATAGTATTCATGTAATATCACTATGTTTGTGTAGCTATATTTTGTAATTTTAGGTCACCTGAGTCATTCAGGAGACCCATTGCTATCACAAGTTCGTTGTCGTGTGTCATTCATAGACATTATAGTATTCATCTTTTAAATGGGTATGAGGGCAGTAGTCATTGTGTTAGTCCTGGGGTAAGATCTGTTGCCCGAAGGCCTAGGTCGAGGACTGCATCAATTTCTTACCAAGGTACTGACAATATAACTATTGCCCTCATCCCCATTTGATGGTTAATCTGTAAACAAGAATAGCATATCCTAGTGGTAATGTCAGGGGAGGGATATTTAATTATCTTCTTGGGAGAGATTTAAACAATCAGCCATGGTGAGGGGGATAGCTGATAATATATTATAGGCCAGTAGTTAATATAAATAACCTCATATTTGGAAAGTTCCCATTTTACATATATTAAAAAAGTAAAAGCAGCAAGAGTACAAGAGTTTAGCTGAGAGAGAGAGAGAGAGAGAGAGAGAGAGAGAGGAGAGAGAGAGAGAGAGAGAGAGAGAGAGAGAGAGAGAGAGAGAAAGAGAGGAGAGAGAGAAATAGAGGAGAGAGAGAGAGAGAGAGAGAGAGAGAGAGAGAGAGAGAGAGAGAGAGAAAGAGAGTTCATATTAGTTGGACAAACAGTTAAAGTCTGTTCTCTACCTGGGGTAAAGAAAAAACTGCATTTTGCATGTAGTTTATACACTATCCATCGTAATGAGAGCTCAGTTTAGATAGTGTCACATTTCACAAAAAAGTTACAATAGGATCAGACAAAATGCAATTTGGGTAAGCCTATATACTTCTCTAAAACAGACCTAAAACTAAGTCATTGTTATGTTGGAGAAAGGAACAAAGAGTACATGTTTAGCAGAAAAAGTCAGAGAGAGAGAGAGAGAGAGAGAGAGAGGGGTGAACATACATCTGTTTGATAGAGAAATAGACACAGAAAGTTGGCATATATGTGGGTAGGACTGGGAGAAATGTCTAAAAATACTAAATATCTAAGAGATAGAGAGAGAGGGAGTGAGAGAGATTAATGAAGAATGTCAGAGAAAGTGAGACAAAGAGAGAAAAAGTACATGTTGATCAGAAAACTGAAAGAGAGAGATAGAAAGAGAAACAAACAGAAAGTACATATTATGGAGAGAGAGAGAGAGAGAGAGAGAGGGGGGGGGGGTATGTACATACGTCTCATTGAGAGGGAAATAATACCCCAAAGGCGGGGAATACATGTTGGAAAGACTGGAATAAAGAACACTTCTATTTCCTTAACAAAGAATGTCTGAAAATAGTAAACATTTGAGAGAGAGAAAGAGAGATAATGTATAATGAAGAATAACAGAGATAGAGAGAGCAAGAGTACATGTTCGCTAGAAAAGTGAATGAAAGAGAGAGGGAGAAAGTACATATTTTGGAGAGAGAGTCAGAGAGTAGGAGAAAAAGAGCAAGAGTACATGTTAAACAAATGATAGAGAGAGAGAGATAGAGAGAGAGAGAAAGAGAGAGAGGGTGAACATACATCTATAGACACGGAAAGCTGGCATATATGTGGGTTGGACTGGGAGAAAGAGATGTGTATTTCCTTGAGAATGTCTGAAAATACTAAATATCTAAGAGAGAGAGAGAGAGAGAGAGAAAGAGAAAGAGAGATAGCTTAATGAAGAATGTCAGAGATAGTGAGACAAAGAGAGCAATATACATGTTGTTCAGGAAAGAGCATTAGAGAAAAAAGAGAGAAAGAGAAAGTACATATTTTGGAGAGAGATAGTGGTAGAGTGAGAGAAAGAGCAAGAGTACATGTTAAACAGTGACTGTTACACAGAAAGAGAGAGAGAGAGAGAGAGAGAGAGAGAGAGAGAGAGAGAGAGAGAGAGAGAATGTTTAATGAAGAATGTCAGAGATAGAGATATATAGAGAGACTAAGAGAGCAAGAGTACATGTTGATCAGAAAGTGGAATGAGAGAGAGATAGAGAAAGAAAGAGAAAGTACATATTAAGGAGAGAGAGAGATAGGAGAGAGAGAGAATGTTCAAAGAAGAATGTCAGAAAATCAAATAGTAAAACAAAGAGAGAAAGAGTACATGTTGGTCAGGAAAGGGAATTAGAGACAGAAAGAAAGAGAAAAAAAGAGATGACATATTTTGGAGAGAGAAAAAGAGAGAAAGAGAGAGTACGAGTACATGTTAAACAGTGCATGTTACAGAGAGAGAGAGAGAGAGAGAGAGAGAGAGAGAGAGAGAGAGATGTTTAATGAAGAATGTCAGAGATAGTGAAAACAAGAGTACATGTTGCTCTGTAAGTGAATGAAAGAGAGAGAGAAAGATAAAGTACAGATTTCAGAAAGAGAGAGAGAGAGTTCATGTTAATGAGACAGAGTTAGAGTCCATGTACATGTTGTAAGAAAAAGGAATGAGAGAGAGGGAGAAAGAGAGAGAGAGAATGTTTAATGAATAAGGTCAGAGATAGTGAGACAAAGGGAGCAAGAGTACATGTTGCTCAGGAAAGAGAAAAAGAGACAGAAAGAGACAGAAAGTATATATTTTGTAGAGAGAGAGAGAGTGAGAGAAAGTTAAAAAGTGAATGTTATAGAAAGAGAGAGAGAGTACTAGTTATTTGCAGTTCCCGCTCATTTTTTTCGCAGAGGGTAAACCGTTGCCATAGTAATCAAGGCTTAAGATGGAAAAATAGCAAAACCTACCTACTTTGAAGCCATATTAGAAGGTTTTGCCCACTAATGTAAACTATCAAAGACATAAAACAGCCTTTATCCCATTTTCAATTATTTAATTATATCAGAAAATTGATGGAGAAACCAATACTTTTAAAATGTTACCATTGAAACTGTAACAAAATTTTGAAATCAGTTTTTTGTGATTTTTCAATATGCTGAAATGGGAAACTGTTCAATTTTTACATCCATATCAATGTCCATGATATATATACTTTCTTATGAAAATTGACATCCGTTGCTATGGCAATAAGGCAAAAAAAAAAGGATTGACCGGAAATCGGAGACTTCACTTTATTAACTCATCTTCACAATATTAGCTTGTCTTTAACATAGCATTTTAGATATGTGTATTGATTTTGCTCTGCATCAATCTCGTAAACTTATTAAAAAAGACAATAGGTTTTGAAACTTGAACATATATTAAGAATATAACAGTATAATAGTTTGAGGTATCTTTACAGGTTCCTTGTGTATCAATAAAGAGTGGAATGATGGAGCAAAGAAAGAGTTTATGTGGTATAGTATTCATGTAATATCACTATGTTTGTGTAGCTATATAGTATTCATGTAATATCACTATGTTTGTGTAGCTATATTTTGTAATTTTAGGTCACCTGAGTCATCAGGAGACCCATTGCTATCACAAGTTCGTTGTCGTGTGTCATTCATAGACATTATAGTATTCATCTTTTAAATGGGTATGAGGGCAGTAGTCATTGTGTTAGTCCTGGGTAAGATCTGTTGCCCGAAGGCCTAGGTCGAGGACTGCATCAATTTCTTACCAAGGTACTGACAATGTAAACTATTGCCCTCATCCCCATTTGATGGTAGATCTGTAAAAAAAGAATAACACATCCCTAGTGGTAATGTCAGGGCAGGGATATATAATTATCTTCTTGGGAGAGATTCAAACAATCAGTCAGGGTAAGGGGGATAGCCGATAATATATCATAGGCCAGTAGTTAATATAAATCACCTCATATTTGGAAAGTTCCCATTTTACATATATTAAAAAAGTAAAAGCAGCAAGAGTACAATAGTTTAGCTGAGAGAGAGAGAGAGAGAGAGAGAGCGAGAGAGAGAGATGAGAAGAGAGAGAGAGAGAGAAAGAGAGAGAGAGGAGAGAGAAAGAGAGTTCATATTAGTTAGACAAACAGTTAAAGTCTGTTCTCTACCTGGGGGTAAAGAAAAAACTGCATTTTGCATGTAGTTTATACACTATCCATCGTAATGAGAGCTCAGTTTAGATAGTGTCACATTTCACAAAAAGTTACAATAGGATCAGACAAAATGCAAATTTGGGTAAGCCTATATACTTCTCTAAAACAGACCTAAAACTAAGTCATTGTTATGTTGGAGAAAGGAACAAAGAGTACATGTTAGCAGAAAAAGTCAGAGAGAGAGAGAGAGAGAGAGAGAGAGAGAGGGGGGGTGAACATACATCTGTTTGAAGAGAAATAGACACAGAAAGTTGGCATATTATGTTGGTAGGAATGGGGAAATGTCTGAAAAATACTAAATATATAAAAGCTAGAGAGAGAGGGAGTGAGAGAGATTAATGAAGAAGTCAGAGAAAGTGAGACAAAGAGAGAAAAAGTACATGTTGATCAGAAAACTGAAAGAGAGAGATAGAAGGAGAGAACAAACAGAAAGTACATATTATGGAGAGAGGATAGAGAGAAAGAGAGAGAGAGGGTGTTATACACGTCTCTTGATAAAGGGAAATAATACCCTAAAGGCGGGGAATACATTGTGGAAAAGACTGGAATAAAGAGCACTTGTATTTCCTTAAAAAGAATGTCTGAAAAAATAGTAACATTTGAGAGAGAGAGAGAGAGAGAGAGAGATAACGTTCTTAATGAATAAGGTCGAGATTAGTGAGACAAAGGGAGAGCAAGAGTACATGTGATCAGGAAGGAGAAAAAGAGACAGAAAAAGAGACAGAAAAGTTACCATGTTTGTAAGAGGAGAGTGAGAAAGTAAAAAGTGAATTTATAGAAAGGAGAGAGAGAGAGGGAGAAAGAGAGAAAGAGTATGCATGATACAAATAGAGAAAATAAAAGAGAAAAGAGAGGGAGAAAGTCACTAATGTTTAGCAGAAAATGTCAAAAAAGAATTTTTCAAATTCAAAAAAAAAAATCTTCTGGTCAAGTGTTTTTGATTATCTGATGAAATAGACCATTAGTATGTATGAATCAAAATATATTGTATTTTCAAAATAAAGTCTGTGATCACTATTCCTTTACTCAAATGATATTATATAAGACATCGTAATGATCTGTAAAATAATATAAAATTAATTTTGAAAC
>NC_047560.1:71466528-71607306 GCF_902806645.1 Magallana gigas | reverse complement strand
GACTATCCGTCTGGTGCTGTAGTGGTGACAGAGCGTGGAGGAAGACATCGTTTCTCCTACACAGGACATCCATCAGGATCAGAATTATGGCCATGGGGAATATGTACTGACGCGCTGTCACACATCCTGGTGTGTGATGCTACAACCAAAACAGTACAGATGATAGACAGGGACGGTCAGTTCCTGTCACATCTACTGATAAGACCATCAGGGATATTCTCACCACACAGCCTGAGTTATGATGTCAACACTCACCGTCTCTGGGTCGGATCACGGTCCAACAACACGGTGGTTATATACAGGTATATCACCAGACAGGACGCTCTGACAGGTAAGTCTGAGTCATTATCATTCACATTAATTACATATAGATAACTAAGACACACAGTCCGTGTTAATTATCAGTCAATAAGATACATGTAAGACATGTTTATCTGTGTGATTGTTTGTCAATATGAACAGCTCATTGATACAGGGTTAGCTGTATCTATTTCATTAATTAGATGAACAGTCACATGTCATTGTATTTAGTTAATTATAATAAATGGTTATTGTAACTAATATGATGATGCATGTATTTGTAATAAGTTATTTTGGTACAAGTTAATTGAATTGGTTTAATTAAATATATAAATATTAAAGCATGTGTCAATGTAATCAGTCTAAACTTTTAATTTGTGGATATTGCTATATCATTACATAACATGTATGATATTAATTAACAGCTAATTAATGACTTGTTGTAGATGAACACACACCCCGTCCTGATGGGGAGGCCATGTCCAGCTCAACACCAGCCGTATAATGGAGATAGCTGGGATATTGACAGGTTGTAAATGTTTCTGTACAAATCTAGTCTGCTCTCAAAACCACACATGTTGTTTGTCACTTTGTTCAACATCTGCAGCTGAAATTGAGCTGTGTATAATTCACATGGACTGTAATACTGACTCCTGTTTATTTCACACTTTGTGATCATCCAAACATGGCTGTCTGTTGCTGAGTGTGGAATGTTATACCAATTTCACTTTGCTTAAAATGAATTATTATCAACATAAAATAAATATTTATATGAAGTCTACAAAAACTGGATGTAAAAAAAAATGAATGATTAAAATTGTAATAGATCTTTTTCAATTTGAACATTTATGGTTATCATACCCCCGCTCTGAAGGAGAGGGGGGTTACCATATACTGTTTTACCCTTGTGTGTCTGTCTGTCTGCCGGCCCTTTTGTACATCCATCTGTCTGTAACAACAATTTCTGTCGCATTTTTCTCAACAACTGATCGTTGCCGGTGCTTAACATTTCAATACACTCTTTGTTTAGACATGCTATACTTTGGAATGTATGTTTGTACCTGTTAAATGACGACTTTTGTTTATTTTTTGCCTAGATATTCAAACAAATTTTCGTAAAGAATTTTTCAGCAACTATTGATCGCATATGCTTGAAATGTTAATACATTCTTTGTTTAGGCATGCCATACGCTCGGATCTATTTTTGTACCAATTGGACATCAACTTCCTGTTTAAGTCGACTTTGCTTATTTTGTATATTTATATCAGAGCGGGAGTATTACTAGTGAGCATTGGCTCACAGATATCTGAGTAATATCATGTTGGTGTTGATCATTAACTACATCATTAATTAGTTTATTCTGTTTCCTGTAGATGGGCCAATTTTACCTGACCACGAGGGGAGAAAATAGAACACCTTCCTTGAAATCCTTACAGAGGAAGACAGAAACAGACATTAGCTACGTAGACCACTCACTGCAATATGACGTCATTATCTTCAAGTACGCACTGACCCGAGTCACTCATGTCACCTATTACAATTGGTCTTTATCTGTCATTGTGTGGTGTGTGTCGTGCGTCTTTCCTTTACAATTTTACATGTTGAACTTCTTCTGGAAAACTACACGGCCAATTATTACCATATTTGATGTGAAACATTGCTACAATAAGAAGAATTTAAATTGAATATAACTGGATTATCTATGGAGTGACCGATATCTGAACTTGTTTTAAATAACGCGCCATTATTTGAACCTGTGTTCAGTGTACATGATCTATACAGTAATTACTTATTATTCTGTCTTATCATTTTATTTCACAGTATGTTATGTGTTTAAAATAGTAATTTGTCATTTTACATTGATATCAATTGTTAGAACCGAGTTTTCCAAAGGAGAAATCCAGTTATTGAAATGGTGAAAGGGGCACGCCGGCGGACAGCTGCGAGAAGGGTACCCCTATTGTACTGCAAATCAATTGTACATATGTAAGAGATGTGCATAAAACTTGGTTTTTTTGTTGTTGTAAATTTATATAAAAAAAATACCAGCTGTTGAACTTGGTTATTTTTACGCAGAATATTGCATATAGGGTACCCCCCATTGTACGGATAACTCTTCATACAGTTTTTAAGATAGGTAGTTGTTGTCTTGTATCAATTGTACATATATCAGAGATGTGCATATAACTTGGATTTATACTGTGATTATTTATGTGTACATAAACTCTACAGTAATTAGTTGTTATACTCCCTTACATGGCTTATCAATTATATCTTAGTATGAGTGTAGTAAATTCTCACCTGACAGTATGTATTTAATTCTTTTGAATGCTTTTATAATACCCTGTAATTTAGTGATGGGAAAAAGATGTTACTTAAAATTGGGGCTTATATCTGATGATTTTTTATTTTTCCTATTTGCAAAGAATAAATTTTGTTTATTGATTAAACATCATATTCAAAGGGAAGCAACTCAAATTTTTGAGTTCTTCAATTACAAAGGGATAAAGAGTTATTCCCCTTTTTGTAATATTTTCTAGATAAAGTTTGATCTTAGAACTGGTTGTTGACCCCTAACATGTTTCTATATGAAAGTTAACTGAATATCAGTAAATACCAAAGATTTTAAAAAATGTCCTAAATGTATATTATTGGTGGATTTAGAATATTTCTCCCACATAAAAAACTGACTTACATTGATCAGGTAAATAGAAAACTCGTTTTTATGTAAATAGTTTTTGAACAATATTGTAACTATTAGTTATTCAATTTATTTTTTTTTCTTTCTATTTATGCTGTCAATGAAATACATAATACTTATATACAAATGATCTTTGGTGAGTTGTAGCAAGCTGTAGATAGAACTCAATAAATGTGATATTTATTCATAGTTTTGTCTGTTTTCTTAGTAAGACAGTACTGTAATATTTGGTACAAAAATAATATGATACAGTAACTTTATGTACAAGAACAAGACAATTATTCATTGGGACGAACCAAATAACTGACAAACCAATCTTCTTTTGGATTCAATATAGTTAGATGTTAATAATGACTAGTGAACAACAAATTACCAAAAAAAATTTCCATCCAAGTACTCAAAGTTGTTTCAAGAATTTCATTTTGACTGATAGGTTAAATTCCGAGTATTATTTAAAAAAATGTTATTTTGATAATATATCTGTCCTAAGCTGAAGATTAATCCATAATTGTAACATGCAACAAATTATGTTATATAAACTTTACTATTATTTAAATAGTGCCTGTTTGTGAGGGTAACTGTTGAAATTGACACCTTGAGACAACCATTGTCAACCGACCGGTGTCAATTTCAACAGTTCCCCTCCAAAATAGGCACTATTTATTTATTATACTGAATGTCTTAATTTAAAAAAAAAATGTTGCTTTTATATAGACATGAAGTGAATGCTACGGCGAACCGTACGCGCATAATTTACGCCCATGTAACAATTCGTTGTGTTACCTGTTGCCTTTCATGTTAAATACTGAAATCTGATTGGTCAAGACGCAGTTGATAATCCGTTCTTTTACCCTCAGCATTAGCAACAGACCTGACAACGGGTAACACAACGAATTGTTACATGCGTGTAAATTATACGCGTACGGTTCGACGTAGATTTCACGTCATTTCTACATAAAAGCAACTGAGTTTTCTTTTAAATGAAGACATTCAGTATAATGAAATAAATAGTGCCTGTTTGGTTGGAAACAGTTCAATTTGACACCCCTCGGAAACCAATGTCAACCTCCGCTTCGTGACAGTTGACCATAGTTTTATGGGGGTGTCAATTTAAAACTGTTACCCTTCCAAACAGGCACTATTTGTATAATAGCACATATAAATGAATGTTACATGGAATGAGTAACTTTTACGTTTAAACTGTTTCCCTGCAATTGTGCAATACAACTGCATATACATGTAACGTTACATTAAATAATGCACTTTAACCGCATATATTGTCACAAGCAATGAAGCAATTTACGCATTAACTTTTACAGGCAACCACGTACTTTAACACATCTACTGGTACATACAAACAATCACTTAAACGCATAAACATACTTTAATGCACATACCGTTACACACACTCAAACACTTTAACCGCATATACCGTTACACACAATCGCACAGTTGGCTCATAACCGTTTGTTGAAATCACGCACTTTAACACATATACCGTTACACGCAATCACACACTTTAAATACATGCAATAACACACTTAAATGCATATTCCACTACATGCAATCACACATACAGTTTCACACAATTACACACTTAAATACATATAGGTTTACACAATATAACAATCTACCTAAAATACTGATATTGGCAATCACTTAAACTCACATACTGTTACACGCAATCAAACACTTTACTACAAATACTACTACACGAAATCTGGTACTTTACTACATATAATATTACACTTAAACACATAAACACGCAAACAATCAGGTACTTTTATGTATATACATTTACACACAATCAAACACTTTAACACATATACCATATTACACGCATTCACACACTTTAACACAGAAATTGTTGCACACAATCAGGTACTTTTATACACATACCGTTACACACAATCACTCACTTTAATGCACATATATCGTCACACACAATCACACTTTTTAACACAAATTCCGTTGCACGAAATTACCCAGTTTAACAAAAAACCGTTACTTGCAATCAGACGCTATAACGCATACATTATAACACACAATCAGGTACTTTAACACTTATAGGTTCCAAACATTCAGGTAATTGAACATACCGTTTCTTGCAATCACGACGCACTTTAACGCATTCTGTTACACACAGTCACGCACTTAAACGCATAATTATATTATTACACGCAATCATACATTTTAACACATAAACTGTTGCACGCAATCACACACCCTAACACACATACTGTTACATTTAACCACGCACTTAACCACATATACCGTTACACACAATCACACACTTTAACACACACAATGTTACTTTCAATCACACACTTTAACTTCCGTTACACACAATCACGCACTTTATCACATATACGGTTGCACACAATCCAACACTTTAACACACACATAATATTGCGTTTAATCACTAAGTTTTTTGCATCTTCCGTTACATTCAATCGCACAATTTAACACATATACCGTTACACGCAATCACACACTTTAAATACATGCAATAACACACTTAAATGCATATTCCACTACATGCAATCACACATACAGTTTCACACAATTACACACTTAAATACATATAGGTTTACACAATATAACAATCTACCTAAAATACTGATATTGGCAATCACTTAAACTCACATACTGTTACACGCAATCAAACACTTTACTACAAATACTACTACACGAAATCTGGTACTTTACTACAGATAACATTACACTTAAACACATAAACACGCAAACAATCAGGTACTTTTATGTATATACATTTACACACAATCAAACACTTTAACACATATACCATATTACACGCATTCACACACTTTAACACAGAAATTGTTGCACACAATCAGGTACTTTTATACACATACCGTTACACACAATCACTCACTTTAATGCACATATATCGTCACACACAATCACACTTTTTAACACAAATTCCGTTGCACGAAATTACCCAGTTTAACAAAAAACCGTTACTTGCAATCAGACGCTATAACGCATACATTATAACACACAATCAGGTACTTTAACACTTATAGGTTCCAAACATTCAGGTAATTGAACATACCGTTTCTTGCAATCACGACGCACTTTAACGCATTCTGTTACACACAGTCACGCACTTAAACGCATAATTATATTATTACACGCAATCATACATTTTAACACATAAACTGTTGCACGCAATCACACACCCTAACACACATACTGTTACATTTAACCACGCACTTAACCACATATACCGTTACACACAATCACACACTTTAACACACACAATGTTACTTTCAATCACACACTTTAACTTCCGTTACACACAATCACGCACTTTATCACATATACGGTTGCACACAATCCAACACTTTAACACACACATAATATTGCGTTTAATCACTAAGTTTTTTGCATCTTCCGTTACATTCAATCGCACAATTTAACACATATACCGTTACACGCAATCACACACTTTAAATACATGCAATAACACACTTAAATGCATATTCCACTACATGCAATCACACATACAGTTTCACACAATTACACACTTAAATACATATAGGTTTACACAATATAACAATCTACCTAAAATACTGATATTGGCAATCACTTAAACTCACATACTGTTACACGCAATCAAACACTTTACTACAAATACTACTACACGAAATCTGGTACTTTACTACATATAACATTACACTTAAACACATAAACACGCAAACAATCAGGTACTTTTATGTATATACATTTACACACAATCAAACACTTTAACACATATACCATATTACACGCATTCACACACTTTAACACAGAAATTGTTGCACACAATCAGGTACTTTTATACACATACCGTTACACACAATCACTCACTTTAATGCACATATATCGTCACACACAATCACACTTTTTAACACAAATTCCGTTGCACGAAATTACCCAGTTTAACAAAAAACCGTTACTTGCAATCAGACGCTATAACGCATACATTATAACACACAATCAGGTACTTTAACACTTATAGGTTCCAAACATTCAGGTAATTGAACATACCGTTTCTTGCAATCACGACGCACTTTAACGCATTCTGTTACACACAGTCACGCACTTAAACGCATAATTATATTATAACACGCAATCATACATTTTAACACATAAACTGTTGCACGCAATCACACACCCTAACACACATACTGTTACATTTAACCACGCACTTAACCACATATACCGTTACACACAATCACACACTTTAACACACACAATGTTACTTTCAATCACACACTTTAACTTCCGTTACACACAATCACGCACTTTATCACATATACGGTTGCACACAATCCAACACTTTAACACACACATAATATTGCGTTTAATCACTAAGTTTTTTGCATCTTCCGTTACATTCAATCGCACAATTTAACACATATACCGTTACACGCAATCACACACTTTAAATACATGCAATAACACACTTAAATGCATATTCCACTACATGCAATCACACATACAGTTTCACACAATTACACACTTAAATACATATAGGTTTACACAATATAACAATCTACCTAAAATACTGATATTGGCAATCACTTAAACTCACATACTGTTACACGCAATCAAACACTTTACTACAAATACTACTACACGAAATCAGGTACTTTACTACAGATAACATTACACTTAAACACATAAACACGCAAACAATCAGGTACTTTTATGTATATACATTTACACACAATCAAACACTTTAACACATATACCATATTACACGCATTCACACACTTTAACACAGAAATTGTTGCACACAATCAGGTACTTTTATACACATACCGTTACACACAATCACTCACTTTAATGCACATATATCGTCACACACAATCACACTTTTTAACACAAATTCCGTTGCACGAAATTACCCAGTTTAACAAAAAACCGTTACTTGCAATCAGACGCTATAACGCATACATTATAACACACAATCAGGTACTTTAACACTTATAGGTTCCAAACATTCAGGTAATTGAACATACCGTTTCTTGCAATCACGACGCACTTTAACGCATTCTGTTACACACAGTCACGCACTTAAACGCATAATTATATTATTACACGCAATCATACATTTTAACACATAAACTGTTGCACGCAATCACACACCCTAACACACATACTGTTACATTTAACCACGCACTTAACCACATATACCGTTACACACAATCACACACTTTAACACACACAATGTTACTTTCAATCACACACTTTAACTTCCGTTACACACAATCACGCACTTTATCACATATACGGTTGCACACAATCCAACACTTTAACACACACATAATATTGCGTTTAATCACTAAGTTTTTTGCATCTTCCGTTACATTCAATCGCACAATTTAACACATATACCGTTACACGCAATCACACACTTTAAATACATGCAATAACACACTTAAATGCATATTCCACTACATGCAATCACACATACAGTTTCACACAATTACACACTTAAATACATATAGGTTTACACAATATAACAATCTACCTAAAATACTGATATTGGCAATCACTTAAACTCACATACTGTTACACGCAATCAAACACTTTACTACAAATACTACTACACGAAATCTGGTACTTTACTACAGATAACATTACACTTAAACACATAAACACGCAAACAATCAGGTACTTTTATGTATATACATTTACACACAATCAAACACTTTAACACATATACCATATTACACGCATTCACACACTTTAACACAGAAATTGTTGCACACAATCAGGTACTTTTATACACATACCGTTACACACAATCACTCACTTTAATGCACATATATCGTCACACACAGTCACACTTTTTAACACAAATTCCGTTGCACGAAATTACCCAGTTTAACAAAAAACCGTTACTTGCAATCAGACGCTATAACGCATACATTATAACACACAATCAGGTACTTTAACACTTATAGGTTCCAAACATTCAGGTAATTGAACATACCGTTTCTTGCAATCACGACGCACTTTAACGCATTCTGTTACACACAGTCACGCACTTAAACGCATAATTATATTATTACACGCAATCATACATTTTAACACATAAACTGTTGCACGCAATCACACACCCTAACACACATACTGTTACATTTAACCACGCACTTAACCACATATACCGTTACACACAATCACACACTTTAACACACACAATGTTACTTTCAATCACACACTTTAACTTCCGTTACACACAATCACGCACTTTATCACATATACGGTTGCACACAATCCAACACTTTAACACACACATAATATTGCGTTTAATCACTAAGTTTTTTGCATCTTCCGTTACATTCAATCGCACAATTTAACACATATACCGTTACACGCAATCACACACTTTAAATACATGCAATAACACACTTAAATGCATATTCCACTACATGCAATCACACATACAGTTTCACACAATTACACACTTAAATACATATAGGTTTACACAATATAACAATCTACCTAAAATACTGATATTGGCAATCACTTAAACTCACATACTGTTACACGCAATCAAACACTTTACTACAAATACTACTACACGAAATCTGGTACTTTACTACAGATAACATTACACTTAAACACATAAACACGCAAACAATCAGGTACTTTTATGTATATACATTTACACACAATCAAACACTTTAACACATATACCATATTACACGCATTCACACACTTTAACACAGAAATTGTTGCACACAATCAGGTACTTTTATACACATACCGTTACACACAATCACTCACTTTAATGCACATATATCGTCACACACAGTCACACTTTTTAACACAAATTCCGTTGCACGAAATTACCCAGTTTAACAAAAAACCGTTACTTGCAATCAGACGCTATAACGCATACATTATAACACACAATCAGGTACTTTAACACTTATAGGTTCCAAACATTCAGGTAATTGAACATACCGTTTCTTGCAATCACGACGCACTTTAACGCATTCTGTTACACACAGTCACGCACTTAAACGCATAATTATATTATTACACGCAATCATACATTTTAACACATAAACTGTTGCACGCAATCACACACCCTAACACACATACTGTTACATTTAACCACGCACTTAACCACATATACCGTTACACACAATCACACACTTTAACACACACAATGTTACTTTCAATCACACACTTTAACTTCCGTTACACACAATCACGCACTTTATCACATATACGGTTGCACACAATCCAACACTTTAACACACACATAATATTGCGTTTAATCACTAAGTTTTTTGCATCTTCCGTTACATTCAATCGCACAATTTAACACATATACCGTTACACGCAATCACACACTTTAAATACATGCAATAACATACTTAAATGCATATTCCACTACATGCAATCACACATACAGTTTCACACAATTACACACTTAAATACATATAGGTTTACACAATATAACAATCTACCTAAAATACTGATATTGGCAATCACTTAAACTCACATACTGTTACACGCAATCAAACACTTTACTACAAATACTACTACACGAAATCTGGTACTTTACTACATATAACATTACACTTAAACACATAAACACGCAAACAATCAGGTACTTTTATGTATATACATTTACACACAATCAAACACTTTAACACATATACCATATTACACGCATTCACACACTTTAACACAGAAATTGTTGCACACAATCAGGTACTTTTATACACATACCGTTACACACAATCACTCACTTTAATGCACATATATCGTCACACACAATCACACTTTTTAACACAAATTCCGTTGCACGAAATTACCCAGTTTAACAAAAAACCGTTACTTGCAATCAGACGCTATAACGCATACATTATAACACACAATCAGGTACTTTAACACTTATAGGTTCCAAACATTCAGGTAATTGAACATACCGTTTCTTGCAATCACGACGCACTTTAACGCATTCTGTTACACACAGTCACGCACTTAAACGCATAATTATATTATTACACGCAATCATACATTTTAACACATAAACTGTTGCACGCAATCACACACCCTAACACACATACTGTTACATTTAACCACGCACTTAACCACATATACCGTTACACACAATCACACACTTTAACACACACAATGTTACTTTCAATCACACACTTTAACTTCCGTTACACACAATCACGCACTTTATCACATATACGGTTGCACACAATCCAACACTTTAACACACACATAATATTGCGTTTAATCACTAAGTTTTTTGCATCTTCCGTTACATTCAATCGCACAATTTAACACATATACCGTTACACGCAATCACACACTTTAAATACATGCAATAACACACTTAAATGCATATTCCACTACATGCAATCACACATACAGTTTCACACAATTACACACTTAAATACATATAGGTTTACACAATATAACAATCTACCTAAAATACTGATATTGGCAATCACTTAAACTCACATACTGTTACACGCAATCAAACACTTTACTACAAATACTACTACACGAAATCTGGTACTTTACTACATATAACATTACACTTAAACACATAAACACGCAAACAATCAGGTACTTTTATGTATATACATTTACACACAATCAAACACTTTAACACATATACCATATTACACGCATTCACACACTTTAACACAGAAATTGTTGCACACAATCAGGTACTTTTATACACATACCGTTACACACAATCACTCACTTTAATGCACATATATCGTCACACACAGTCACACTTTTTAACACAAATTCCGTTGCACGAAATTACCCAGTTTAACAAAAAACCGTTACTTGCAATCAGACGCTATAACGCATACATTATAACACACAATCAGGTACTTTAACACTTATAGGTTCCAAACATTCAGGTAATTGAACATACCGTTTCTTGCAATCACGACGCACTTTAACGCATTCTGTTACACACAGTCACGCACTTAAACGCATAATTATATTATTACACGCAATCATACATTTTAACACATAAACTGTTGCACGCAATCACACACCCTAACACACATACTGTTACATTTAACCACGCACTTAACCACATATACCGTTACACACAATCACACACTTTAACACACACAATGTTACTTTCAATCACACACTTTAACTTCCGTTACACACAATCACGCACTTTATCACATATACGGTTGCACACAATCCAACACTTTAACACACACATAATATTGCGTTTAATCACTAAGTTTTTTGCATCTTCCGTTACATTCAATCGCACAATTTAACACATATACCGTTACACGCAATCACACACTTTAAATACATGCAATAACACACTTAAATGCATATTCCACTACATGCAATCACACATACAGTTTCACACAATTACACACTTAAATACATATAGGTTTACACAATATAACAATCTACCTAAAATACTGATATTGGCAATCACTTAAACTCACATACTGTTACACGCAATCAAACACTTTACTACAAATACTACTACACGAAATCTGGTACTTTACTACAGATAACATTACACTTAAACACATAAACACGCAAACAATCAGGTACTTTTATGTATATACATTTACACACAATCAAACACTTTAACACATATACCATATTACACGCATTCACACACTTTAACACAGAAATTGTTGCACACAATCAGGTACTTTTATACACATACCGTTACACACAATCACTCACTTTAATGCACATATATCGTCACACACAATCACACTTTTTAACACAAATTCCGTTGCACGAAATTACCCAGTTTAACAAAAAACCGTTACTTGCAATCAGACGCTATAACGCATACATTATAACACACAATCAGGTACTTTAACACTTATAGGTTCCAAACATTCTGGTAATTGAACATACCGTTTCTTGCAATCACGACGCACTTTAACGCATTCTGTTACACACAGTCACGCACTTAAACGCATAATGATATTATTATACGCAATCATACATTTTAACACATAAACTGTTGCACGCAATCACACACCCTAACACACATACTGTTACATTTAACCACGCACTTAACCACATATACCGTTACACACAATCACACACTTTAACACACACAATGTTACTTTCAATCACACACTTTAACTTCCGTTACACACAATCACGCACTTTATCACATATACGGTTGCACACAATCCAACACTTTAACACACACATAATATTGCGTTTAATCACTAAGTTTTTTGCATCTTCCGTTACATTCAATCGCACAATTTAACACATATACCGTTACACAAAAACACACACTTTTACACATAAACCGTAACACTCAATCACACACTTTAACACATATATCGGTTCACACAATCACACACTTTAAAACACTCAATGTAACATTCAATCACACACTTTAACACATATACCGTTACACACTATCACACACTTTAACACATATACCGTTACACACAATCACACACTTTAACACATATACCGTAACACGCTTCCGTTACATTCAATCACACACTTTAACGCATCTACCGTTACATTCAATCACGCACCTTATGTGTTTATCACAACACTCCCTATGTATTACGCTGATACCAATATTCATGCTTCACCGCATCCAGGTTTTTCCATTCACACGAACACGATACATTGGACGAAATGATTTTCAGAATCCCGTTTTGGGCAAAAATGATATGACACCTACTTCACTGGTAAGCAATATCCAATGAAAGATATAGCAAAACAGACTGAAATCCAGGCACACATATTTCAAAATTCCTCAATCATTGTGGAACGCTTTCCTGTGTCATGCGGTTATATCACCGCACATGCGCAAACCACAGACTGCAGATCGTGCTATGACAACTTAGAATTTAGAAAACAGGGGTGTTTTTGTAAAAACTGATAAAATCGATGATATAGTGTTGCTTTCTTGGATAAGTTATCCCTTATCTTCTATGTTAGATGTAGTGACGCCGGGATCTTCAATATGGTGTTGATGTATCATAGAAGAGGAAGGACCACAAACCCACAAGCTTGTGCTAGTAGGAGCGCGGCAGTACTGAGCCTTTATATGCACGCTATTACATTATTCCCCCTTTTTGAGATATCTCACACGAGATTCTGTAAATATCTCCACGTGGGATTTGTTTGGCGCCAATGTAATAGAAGAGGAGGAAGGACCACAACTAGACTCGAACTCAAGACCCTTCAGTTTAAAAACCAACGCTCTACCGACTGAGCTAAAGGATTAACCTACTAGCTAGTGCTAGTCTATTACATTGGCGCCCAACATATATATTACAATTACTCAAGCATTGTAACACTGTGGGAATACTCCTGTGTTGTCTACATAAAGAAGATACTTCACATACGTCAATACAGAGATGTGAAGTCAAGATACCTATAATAAAGGATCAAAGCCCTGATAGATTAAGGTTTCTAATTTCTTGAAATGATATATTACATGGTGTATTTATAGATTAAAATCACGTACACATTCGCTCCCTTTCCCCCTCAATATAAATTAGCTACATATAAATTAACCATTATTTTCTGTCTTAATACATGTACTATATAAAACCTATTACATCACTTTCTTTCTCTCAATATATATCAGTGGTATAGGTGTACATTTCTTTATACAATCATTACATACATATAACAACTTGTTTTTATTATAAGTATATACCTTACTTTAACAATCCATCGAAAAAAGAAATAAAAAGTATTTAACGAAAAACAATTGAGTATGCACATGTTTATTAATATGATGTGATCATGATTTATAAGCTTGCATGTTGTAACTTAAATGAAGTATTGTGAATATTTGATATTGATCAAAACTTTAAAAAAAACACGAATATAAATATGAACATGAGAAACCATGATAAGTGTTTAGTTACAGACAACAGACAACTGTTAAGTTTCATTATATATCTTAATTTTAATTACAAGGTACAATTAGTAATAATTAACAACTGTCAAAAATATAAATATGAATATGAAAGAAAAGAAACATGTTTAAAGTTGATGTAATGGTCAACACATTCATAGTATTGTCAACATTTTTGGATATTTGGATACAAAATTAATTAAACAAGTTAAACGTTTGGTCAACTTAATCAAGAAGACAATGGGTCAACACTTATATGTGCTAAAGTACTAAATTATATCGTAAACTTGAATCTTGCCAGTGCACTTCTCTGGCTAAATAACTATACAGTTCCCTGTATAACATACGTCATTTTGTTTGCATTACAATGCATTATATTCTCTATTGAGGGATGCTTTTATTTATTTATTACTCAGCTACTTAAAGAGACAGTACATTTGAAAACACATGTGTGAATAACTTCAGATTTACCTATTGTAACGTTAGGGAATAAGAAATAAAGTTGATTGTAATAGTTGAAATACATAAAATTCCCTTTCATATACCTAGTTAACGTAGTTATGAGCTTTCGGAATTTCAAAGGTCGTACAAACCGTAATAACCTTATATCGGTTATTTGTACTACGTGGACTTTGATTGACAGTAAATTACACGTGCTGAAAACTACAAGATCTTCATCCGACTACGGTCATCATGATAAACGAGGATAAATGGATTATCAAAACGGAACACATCATCACTTTCTCAATAATTTATTAATGGTTTTCCAATTTTGGTTCATTTTAAAATGAGCAGAAATAAATCTGTCAAATGACCCCCCAAGGGGCCTCATTTACAAAAATGAATTTAGGTTGTAGAAACTCCAATGATAAAAACGCAAAATACATACTTACAAAATAATAATTATTGTGATAATTTTAAAAACTTTGAACAATTATTACCTGGGAGAAAAACATATTTTGTTATCAACAAACATGTCCAGGAGAGTCTTTGCGAGCCGTGCATGTGTTTTGTTTACAGTAAATACTCATGCTGAACCCCGAAACGTTGCGATGTAAATATGCGATAGATTATACGTAATTAATAATTTTAATGAAAAAATTAGATTTATTCAATGGAGAACTTTGTAATTTTTCGAAAGTTTATACAATAATGAGTTGTACAAAAATACCGAACCCGATCGAATTTTTTTTCAAGTCGGCTTTTTGATAAGATGCGCCGTACTGCATGTCTATTTAAAAGGAGAATAAATCTTCAGTATAGTATAGACATATCTTATATGAACTTGAATGAATTTAACAAAACAAGAATACAATTATCGTTTTAGAATGGTTTGTTAACAATACATAAGTAACTCGTTATATTGTAGTCTGGCTCAATCACTGTGCCACACAACACAATCACGAATCTAAACGTGTGATAAACGGTGACCCATGATATTCCTTCGTACAATGATTATTCCACAGTAAACAAGGATTACTACACAGTAAACAACGATTATTTCACAGTGAACAGCCATATTAAACAATGAATACCTCACAGAATACAACAATTCTTCAAAGTAAACAATTATTATCCCCATAGTAAACAATGTTCTTTGCTTTTTCTTTTACATTTTCTTCTCTTTGTGTCACATTTATAGGTCACTTATATAACGCCTTGTATAGTCACGGGTTTATTAGGTTTCACTTTGGTTCCTGAACTATAAGTTAACCTGAATATCATTTAAGCATAGATAGAAACATGTCCAAAATCACCTTTTCACCTTAAAACTGTATATTTCCTTTGGGTTCAAGATCAAATCGCTGTCAAGAGAAGTGTTTTTTTGTTGTAGTTGGGCAAGATCAAGGGCGCCCTTTGAATTTCTTTTACAACCACGGCATCAATGAATAGATCATGTAACTTTAGTTGTATAAAATGTAATAATGATTACCTCACATTAATCAATGATTACTGGTACATCACGGTAAACAATGATTACTAGTACCTCATAGTAAACAATGACCTTTGCTTTTTGCGTGGACCCTGAGGTCCACGCAGAAAATATATAAGCGAGGTTAAACCGGATGCTATGGGGAAATTCAGCTTGCGCATGAGCTAGCCTGGTTCCTGTGCGTAATGGGTAGCTCAGGGAACCAGGCTAGCACAAGTTTATCTGAATCGGGATCGGGATTCCATGCCATATTTACAAATACGTTCAAAGGCGCTTTAATTGTAAAGTTGTCGGTAAACAGTAGTCAGTACAGAAACAAAGTATTCCTTTTAAAGAAATAATTGGCATGTGATATGAACTGTCAGTATTATGAAATATGTTAATGTTATGCCGAAACTACAACATGCATCAAATAGCGTAAAAATTTGCAATGCTTTTATAGTAGGCGAGACTAGAGTACTTACCGATTAAAAAATTTTAAGACAATTTTTTATGTCACTGTATAAAAGTTTAGATCTCAAGAAAAATGCATCAAAATATCAAATTAATTTACACAAAGCTGTCAGTGCATAGTTAACAAAGTAGTGAGAATCGTAATGTGTGCGCAAATAGTAGAATTCGCCTGATACTATACATGCAGACTTCACTAATAGATAGATCATAATTATTTTAGAAGTATGAACCCTTTAAATTCTGAGATAAAAAGTCAGGGCTATACATATACGTAATCCAACGTACAACTTTAGTGGTTAAAAGCAGAGGGCTAGAGTGGGTGGAATCTCTGATAATCTTAAGGCTTTCACGTTTTCGTTGGAAACACATGCAAATTGTCCACGTATTGTAGTCCTTTTTTTAAAGGACAGCAACTTGTCTTTTTTATCTTCTCTCTATGTCTCATTTATAGGTCACTTATATAATGCATTGTGTAATCACGGGTTAATAAGGTTTCACTTTGGTTCCTGAATCACAAATTGTTCTGAACCCCATTTAAGCATAGGTAGAAACATGCTCACACTAACCTTTTCACTTTAAAACTGTATCTTTTATTTGGTTCAAAATCAAATCAAGAGAAGGAAGTGTGACCTTTGTCGTAGAGCAAAGTCAAGGACGTCCTTTGAATTTTCATCACACCCAAGGCGTCACTGAATAGATCATATAACTTTAGCTGTATAGAATTAAGTATATCTACAGTATTAAAATAGTTATATAATACACAGGATTAAAATATAATAAATGACATCGTGGAACTTCTATGAAATAAAGTGTTTATAATGGAAAATATCAACCAGGGTATCAGTCGAATATTAGGTAACCTAACAATATTCAAATATGAATTTGATGACTTTAGTTTAGACTGACATATCATAGAAACATTGTTCGGAAAACTAAATTGATTAATTCTTTGTGTCAGTTAACTAACGTTTGTTTCTGTCATCTGATGAGACGTTTATTAGCGTCGTTTTAAATCATTAGACACAACGTTATTTGTTCATCCAAAAGTGGTGAGAGCGCTATTGAAGGGACGCACAGAAATACACAACAACAGCCAGAACTTATATACAATATACATACTGCGACATAACGCTTGGAGTATTTGTAATTTGATATTAGTTTTAGGTTCTATCAACATTCAAAACATCTATTGATTGAGAAGATCGGTGTTTGTGATTATTTCTGTCTTGTTCCATATCGTAATCAATCGACCAAGGACCAAGGTTTGTAGACAATGAATAAAACCTTTAAAACACAAAACACTCCATACTCGGTCATGTAAAGAGCTTAAATCCCTTCACACAATGAGCTTGTTGTTCTGAAGTAAATGTCTCACAGAATATGTACGTCGCATGCAGAAAATGTATATAGACGAAGACGTCGTTTTAAAGTAAAACGCATTATACACAGAATTGTTAGACAGTTTTATACTCCAGAGTGTCCGATGAAAATGATTTGTGGCTTGTTATAAAAAGGTAAGACAGTTTCTCATATACGTGTAGTTATAAGAAATTTTAATATAAGAATGAAAGTAATATTTTAAGTATTCACTGAGAGAGTTTTTCTTCTCACTATGTTGTAACTGTATTAAAAAACCTAAGAAGACACTGTTGGGTAGTGATTCACTGTATGTTTGTATGTTTACTATGGAATGAATCACCAAACATAATTCAATCAGTGTGTTTAAACTTCGGTACATATAGTCTCTCTCTCTCACTCTTTCTCTCTCTCCAGTTAGTATAAACAAATCTATATCAATGTAATGAATGCATTAAATTGCACTCTTAAGTTGACACCTGTTTAATCGTGACTTATTTCTATAATAGTGCTTTGTGTTTTGTAAAAGATATTTATCACAAAGATACGACTGTTGTATTGATTGCTCCTTGAAATGAAAAGAATGGATTGGTTACAATGACTTTTAAATGCATAAAACACACATCTCCCTGTTAGAAAACAATAATATAATGCAAACCAAATTATGAGTGGATATTGTTAACGATTCCTAAGGTGAACAATTAACTGATGCACGATGCATAGAAATATTTTTTAAAGAAAATGTTTATTTCATAATGTAGCACTTAAGTTAAATACTAATTGGATGCATGAAATATAAACATTGTCCGCACTCGATTGTCTACTGACTATGAATGCAAGAGAAACACATCGATGCAAAAGTCAAATGAACAGTCGCATAATATCCATGCCTGACCCGAGCTGAAAAGATCGCACTTTTGCATTACATGGACACTCTTAAAAACACACTGACAATGTGGTATCGAGATTAAATCTACATGTATACACGTTCATGTCATCTATATAAACACAGGTGTTTTGGGCTACTCCATTCCATGTTGAGTCAATATTGTCATATAAAGCTGGCGTTCTATCTGCCCCACCCCCCCTCTCTCTCTCTCGTGTTAAATCTACACGTACACGTAGACGTTTTTGTAATTTATCAGTTGAGATTTCTTAACTTGTAGGATATAAATGTGTACGTAAATCGACGCAGTTTTGTGACATAAATTTATTTAGTTAATTTCAATAAATGGTAAATTTCTTATCAATTTTCATGCAAATGAAGCTTAAAAATATATATAATGTATCACAAGATTACATTCACTCATCAAAAAGATTTTATTTGTTGCAAAAAGCTACACGTTTGTACTTACGTGTAGACGACACTCTTCAAGTTTAGAGAACGTGTAGAAACCATGTCGTCACAAAAACTGATGACGTAATTCGCAAAGATATTAGGTGGCTCCCCTAGTTCACGTACACGTGCCCGTACACGTTTGAAATCTCAACCTCTCTATTTATGCATTTATTAGTAACTACATGTAAAAATAGAAATTATTCAACAAACTTTTGCCGACGAACTTACAAAATATTTATTAGTTAATAAATTCTGGATTTATATCTTGATTGGCTTTAATTTTGTCGTTTGCAATCATACGTCATTTTTTAAGTCACGGAAGCAGAAGATGTGGAATTTGCAGCTTCGATTAAAGGCTAAAGGTAAGGTTTGTCAATCATTCTAAGTCATTTATTTTTATTGTAAAATTATATAAATATTGCTGGTTAAATATTGCTGGTAGCAACCTAGTCATTTTACAACGGATAAAATAGCTCAAAGCTTGTGTTCTCCAGGAAAATTCGGGTTAAAAAACAAGAAACCTGTATTGTCAACGATCAATGCTAATCCAATCTACTTAGATGAAATTAATGAAAGTTTTTAAATGAAATGTATAGGCAAATACGGTGATTTGATATATACATTTATCTCATACGTGTGGTGTATGTTACCCGTGTGATAAACCTTTGCTATATCAAACGGGTGATGCTTTATCAAATACTTCCGGTCCGAACTATTTTTGACACAGCACCATTATGTTAAATACCATGTATGCCGGGTTTGCAGAGTGTTACCCGTAGGGTTCTGAGTTTATATTTTACTCTGTCATTCTACCCCTGTTTCCGGTTTAATAAATGCTGCGTTGATACCTGTGTGTTTGTTGCTGTGTTGGATATACATTAACTGGCGCAGCCCCTCGCTTCAACGCTTCAGTGACCTTTTTTCGAAGATTTGCTAGTACTTACAAAATAACTATATCTACTACAAAAATTGATATTAAATGGATTTTGTCAAAAATTTAGATTCAAATATGAAGGAAAACACATAACTGCGTAGCACAGGCGTCGGAACCGGGTAGGGGGGGGGGGGGGCTTAGCACCCTCCCCTCACTTCTTTGCAAAATTATACATACCCGTAGCAAAGACTATTTTTTCTTGTTTGTCAAGATTTATTTATAAGTAAAGCCTCTTTTCAACTTTCAATTTGCTTTGTGTAGTTTATAAAACTGCAAATTACGTTAACTATCAAGGAGTTCATCCGGACGACGCGATGAAGGTTGTGTTCATATACAAGAACTTACCGAAATCATGTTTATTAGACTTTTATTCTACCACCTGTAAGCATCCTTATTTACTATTTTCAATTTCGAATCATTAGGCTAGGCCTAGTGTTTGTTTTATAAAACATCAACAACCGTTCCTCGTTCGAGTCAATTCAAACTAGGGCCTAACGAGCATTCCCAACTCTTTGTGTGACAACAAACTTCATTCTTCAATTCTTCTGATCAGTATTTCCATTCAATCAAGTAAATAATCTCTAAGAATAATTATTTAGAGCTAACAAATAATTTCAAAGTTTATTTCAGTGAAACTTTACATCAAAACAGTTAGATTTATATCAGAAAAGACGTACTAAATTGTATTGCGCAAGGTCACAATGACCGCATAACACAACGTTGCATCATCGTCTTTGATCTTTGAAAAATCAATTCGGGTCATATAAGGGATTGTCTCAAAAGCTTCTGTTCATAATATAAATCAAATTGCATGTGATAAATTGAACATCTATAATCGTGTGATTTAATATTTGCTTTATCCAACTCGTTGAAATGGTTATATTCGCTCGGCAAGCCTCGCGAATATATACACCATTTCAACTCGTTGGATAAAGCAAATATCAAATCACATAATATAGATATCCTCTATATATCCACATAAAAGTATATACTACATCTGCTATATGTGATTATTATGCCTTCTGTCAGTTTGTCACTATATATTCCATTCCATACTCATCTATTTTCGCATAGTGTCAAAGGATTCATATAGCGTAAGCATACTACGCCGAAATAGAGCACGGCAAATGTTTTCAACGAAAATCTTTCAAGCGCCGATAGCGGTATTCGAACTCACGACGCTAAACTCATTCCAGCTTGAAGCCCAACGCGTTACCGCTACGCTAAATTATCAGTTATCATAATACACGGTTTTTATATATATATATATATATAAAACGTAGATATATACCACTGACATCAAGTAATTAAAATTATTCATTTTTCCCAAAACACTTCATTATTGACGGTAATTTTAAAGTTAAAGTTTCTTATAAACTTTTGAGTAAATTGATTGAACATTTTTCAAAGAAATTAAAGAAATCCTACATGAGAATCACAAAATCGCTTTTTTAAATGACGCTTGATAAAGAATGTACAAGAAAAAAAATTCAATGAGATTTCATCTGCTAAACATTTCGAGTTTTTTCGGTAAGGCCAAACGTCTCTCATTTCTTGAAAAGAACATAAACCTTTGTTGCTACTTATAGCAAAGTACGTTAGTATAATCAACAGTCGGCATAATAATAACAATAGTGTTGTGTTGTGCATGTACTATGCCTAAATAGTAGTCAGGGTTTGATACATAGTGCACTCGCCTCCGACTCGTGCACTATGTATCAAACCCTGACTACTATTTAGGCATAGTACATGCACAACACAACACCATTATATAAACGGTATACGTAGGTCTGTCGGTGTATAAACATTTTCCACAAAGCTACAACTCAGCAACTGTAGCTAGCAAAAGGTAGATCTATAGACAAAACAATGCTTGAAAATTAAGCCAACATTTAAATATATGTTTATAAAATGCATTTTATTTAGATCAGACACATATTAATCTTAAAAAGCGAAAGTAGGAGAAACACTAGAGTAAAGCTCGTTGAATAGTAACGAGTAGGTACTCTATAAATCTTAAAGCTGCAAGTCGAAAATTTTATATGATTTGGTTGTTGTTGTTGTTGATATATCAACACTGAAAATTAAATTGACTTTTAAAATGTTTCTTATTATGCAAAAAATTGCTTAAAGGTTCAGTCGGTTACTTAATATAATTATATTAAGTGAGTTCTTACTGTATGCTTATTAACACACTTTATTTTCAGACAGGCGAGAGAAGACATAAACTAACCAATATTTGGTCGATCAGAAGATATGCGGTAATAAAGTTTCCAAGATTTAGATATTCTTCTTGAGTTCATAGATAGTTCTACACTGCGCCTGGTATAAAAGTGACAAATCATGGTAAATAAATCTAAATATGTAGAGTTCTGACTGTATTGTTAATATTCAGAATTTCTGTATATTGTACCATAATTTATAAGTGTTGAAAATCTAACTTTTACAAATAATTCAAGTTAAATTGAAACAAATATTATGTCTGTTTTCCTCCTCAAAATTAAATATTTTTTATGCCGATTTGAAAACCTCTGACGATTGTATTAAGCATTAAAAAATACATATGGAGTTATGTACACACAGTTCTGAAAATCTGAATGTTTCAGTTTCTTTCTATAGCTGTAATAATGGTAATTTTAGGATGTACAACAATGACCTCTCTTACATGTTTATACAGTAACTGATTTAAACAAATATTTGTATTTGTTTTAATATTGAAAGTCTGATGATTATTTTTCTTAGCTGTTCCACTCTACAATGGACATTCAGGTCCTCTCCCCCAGGATGGCCTGTGCAATTATTTGTACAGGCAATTCACTCCACCAGAAAAAAGTCCTGTGGACATAAGGAGGAAGAAGATGACAGTAGTACTTGTAAGTCTGATTTTGTAATTTCATTTATGTGATATACTAATGCAATGTATAAACAAATAAAACTCAAAAATACTAGGCATCTTAAAAGTGTCGGATCTAATGTATAGATACTTATGGCTAACGACTCAAACGATTGAACTTAACATGAAACCAGTCCCTTGTTTTGGACATAATTATTTACAAATAAAGTGCATCATGTACATGTGTATAAATATATATTACTATTTATTGAATGATACTTTTTAAAAGAATTTTGCTTATTGTTTTTCTTTATTTCTTTCAGTGGGCATTCTTAACAACGAAAAAGTTTACTGAATGTGAGAAGTTCTGGCCAGAGTGTAAAGGTGAGAATTATAATATTATATTCATGATTATATAGTAATAACTACATGTATGTAAGTTCTGCTACAGAAATACATGTATCTAAAAAAAATGAAAATATGATTCTCAAATGAGAGTTTAATTTATATCTTCAATCTATGAAATTTACCATGACTATATATTAATTTGAGATTTCTTCTGTCACCATAGTTCTATGCAGCAATAAAAAAGACAACAAACCAAACATCTGAGAGCTTCTGCAGGAAAAAGAAGAAATAAGAATCAAGTGTTACCAAATATATGTGATTTGTTGTAATTTCACTCTTTTACAATATTGATACATATTCTGACCTTGATTACTTATCTAATATATTTCTGTACAAATTCTAGTTTTGAATGTTTATAATGTAATATCATTGGATAGTGTAACAAGTGTATCCTGTAAAACAGAGACATGGAAAATAATAACCAATGATTAATAATCAATATATGATTATGTGAGTGTCATTTATCTTTTTATTTACAGGAACAAGAAATGAATTGTACATGGCAATGAAGAATAAACTCCTGAGTACAAATTAATGATTTTTTGTCATTATTTTTTTATATGCCTGGTATGCATCTGCAATAGTTTATTGATGACCTATACATTGATATCAAGAAATAGTTTGCTATATGAAGCACACTGTACGTAATACATTTTAAATGAAAGTTTAAGTAAAGATGTACCTTTATTATTGAAAATTGCTAACCAAAAATTAGATATAAATTTCATATATAAAATGCAACACATATATTACACATAGAGAGTATGTGTTTTACACATGTAAAATATGTCGTGTTTAATTTCACACGTGTTTAACACATGTTATACACGTGTTGAACATGAGTGAAATTAAACGCTTTCTACATGTGTGATCTTTTGATGTGTTTTACACGTGTAAAATATATATGTAAAATATATGTTTAACACATGTGGACATTTTTCCTGTGTATCAAGCTTCAAACAATTGTTTATCTATTCTAAAACCAATCTTAGAGGAAATCTACTCTTTCAGACTCGGGGTTTGGGATTTTCAGCTTAATATCTATACCACTATATTAAAATAATAGACTCGAACTGTTGGTCTCTAATAACGAGATATCGGAAGAATACTGTATTTGTTTTATATTTTTGTTTGGCCTAGAATGTTATTGCGGAGTCACGTGATTTGGATAAGTCGTCGCTGTTCGTCTGATCATTTAGCTGAGAAGGTTATTGCGGAGTCAAGTGATTTAGATAAGTCGTAACTGATCGTGTGATCAGTTGGCCTAGAATGTTATTGTGGAGTCACGTGATTTAGATAAGTCGTCGCTGTTCGTCTGATCATTTGGCCTGGAATGTTATTGTGGAGTCATGTGATTTAGATGAGTCGTCGTTGTTCGTCTGTTCATTTGGCCTAGAATGTTATTGTGGAGTCACGTGATTTAGATAAGTCGTCGCTGTTCGTCTGTTCATTTGGCCTAGAATGTTATTGTACATTGTTAGTTTTTTGTCTTTTTTTATTGTTGTACTTATATACTTATAATTGTATCTCTGTCTCATGTTCGCCCTAGGAGCAACTTTTTGTGGAGTTTCCGGTAGAACACCGTAACAGAACAAAAAGAAATTACTGAAATAACAATTCAAAAATATATATATCTATCTAATCTAATCTAATCTAATTTGATCTAATCTAATCTAATCTAACATATATATACGTATATATATGCTTTTAAACAGTCATTTGTTTTTCAAAATGAAATCCTGGGAACAGAGGTATTTCAACAAGGCCAGGTTTTCCCACTTATGAATCTTTTCTCCATTTTTGGGTCATGTGACTTCAAGGTCTCTGTAATGTCAGGAAATCGTTTTAGAACACAATTCCCGTCGGTTGACAATGGTTTCCTCGGGGTGTCAATTTCAACTGTTATCCTCTCAAAAAGGCACCATTTATTTTATTATACTGAATGTCTTAATTTTAGAGAATTTTTAACTTCTTTTATATAGAAATGACATGAATTCTACAGCGATCCGTACGTGCATGATTAACGCGCATGTAACAATTCGTTGTGTTACCCGTTGCTAGGTGTGTTGCTAACTCTGAGGGAAATAGAACGGATTATAAATTGCGTCTAAACCAAGATTTCAATATTTAACATGAAAGTATAATAAATATACATGTTGTTCAGAAAAGGGCATTAGAGAAAAAAAAAGAGAAAGTACATATTTTGGAGAGAGAGAGTGGGAAAAAGAGAGTGAGAGAGAGAGAGAGGGAGAGAGAGAGAGAGAGAGAGAGAGAGAGAGAGAGAGAGAGAGAGAGAGAGAGAGAGAGAGAGAGAGAGAGAGAGAGAGAGAGAGAACATAAGTCAGCATTTGCATTAAAGAGAAATAGACACAGAAAGCTGGCACACATGTGGAAAAGACTGAAATAAAGAGCTCTTGTATTTCCTTAGCAGAGATTGTATAAAAAAAGTAAATATCTGAGAGAGAGAGAGAGAGAGAGAGAGAGAGAGAGAGAGAGAGAGAGAGAGAGTTTATTGAAGAATTTTGTTGAGAGGGAAAGAGTAAGAGAAAGTTAAACAGTAAAAAAAAACACACACAGAGAGAGAGAGAGAGAGAGAGAGAGAGAGAGAGAGAGAGAGAGAGAGAGAGAAAACATCTAACAGTGAATGTATGATACAGATAGAGAAAAAAGAGAGAGGGATAAAGTTTAGCAAAAAATGTCAAAAAGAAATGTTTTAAAGTTTTAACAAAAAAATTATCAACTGGTCAAATTATTTTATTATCTGATGATAATAGACCATTAGTTATCTATGAATTAAAATATATTATTATTTTAAAGTATAATCTGGCTGAAATTGATATATTTCTTGCACACAAAATGATATTTTATAATTATATTGTATAAATTAATTATATCATTAAATAGTATTGAAAGAATGTGGTTGACATAATTCTTAAACACTTTATTTGTTTTAACAGGTTATGATTCAAAGATATAGATATGGACACTGCAAGCTCCCCATATAGTACACATAAGTGTTCTAAGTGTCCGGGGGACACAGAGTACCATTGTGTATCGTGTCCAAGTGATATGTGTACCCAGTGTAAAGAGAACCATGTAAAAGATCTCCAAACAATAGACCATGATGTTGTGTCACACCGTGATAAAATCAACTACATCCCAACACAAGAGATCTGTGTGAGACATCCTAGCCATGTTTATATAAAGTACTGTGAACCTTGTCAAGTTCCTACGTGTGATTCTTGGTTTGGACTTAAATCACACAAACTCCCTGTCAGAAGTTTTCTCTGTGGACAAAGAAAGCACAAAATTCTCAATATACAAACCGCTTATAAAACAAAGCAACAACGACACAGAGGAACCATTCACACCATCAGAAGTGACGCTCTATTTTTAAGACCTCTTTTCCTGCCAAGAATCAAAACTGATTTCAAAACCTGTCACACAGAATTCTCCCTCTATCAATCAGAGATATTAACAAGGGCCAAAGTACTGAAGCATCTCATTAACAAAGTGAGAAAAGATTTCCTGAAAAATGTGTTTTGTGACTTTGATTTCAAACACAGATGTTTAAAACAGATTAAAGAAATGAGCAGACATATTGTCAGCCTTCAAGACTATGAACACAGATATGTACAGCCAGCATTCACATTCAGTGCACTAAAATTCCTCTCCTCCATAAAGACATCCCTTCCCGAGATACATCTCACACTCCACACCAGCCAGCTCTCCATGACTGAGTCACTCAACAAGGAGGATGTGATGGAGTTACTGAGTGCAATCCAAATCACAGAGAGAGGAAACCGACGCATAGGAAACCAGTGTCTGCTGAAACTGATGTCTGGTGCTGAGTTCCATCAATATCTCACAGTGACAGGTGTTGATTGTTGTTTTCACATTTCCTGTGTGACATCAGACCGGGTCTGGGTCAGCGATGGAGACAATCTCATGTTGACAGACACAACAGGTGTCCCTTTACATCGTGTGGAGGATTCATGTAGTGGTGATATATTTACTGGTAATGGATTACACACAGTGAACAGTGAGAATGAACTGATTTATATAGATAGGAATTATAACATCAACAAGCTGTCAAAAGATATGAAAACAACCACCACATTTATAGAGACAACATACTCTACATGGAGACCACGGTGTGTGTACTGGTCCCCGTCCACATGGGATCTACTGGTCGGGTTGTATAACAATGATACAAAGACAGGCAAGGTAACCCGGTATAACCAGAGTGGACAACTCACACAAACCATACCGAATGACAACGCAGGACGGGGACTGTATAGTGACCCTAGCTATTTAACAGAGAACAACAATGGGGATGTCGTGGTGTCTGACTTGTCTGGTGCTGTAGTGGTGACAGAGCGTGGAGGAAGACACCGTTTTTCCTACACAGGACCTTTATCAGGATCAGGACTATGGCCCCGTGGAATTTGTACTGACACGCTTTCACACATCCTGGTGTGTGATGATAGAACCAACACAGTACAGATGTTAGACAGTGACGGTCAGTTCCTGTCACATCTACTGATAAGACCATCGGGGATATTCTCACCACGGAGCCTGAGTTATGATGTCAACACTCACCGTCTCTGGGTCGGATCACGGCACAACAACACGGTGGTTATATACAGGTATATCACCAGACAGCACGCTCTGACAGGTAAGTCTGAGTCATTATCATTGTAAATTATATAATATGTAGTTACAAGTCAGACTTATATAGGATGTAATCTTTATCATTTCTCAATATAATATAAATACATATTTATAAACAGTCAACATCACATGCATTTAATAAGAGGTAAATACAGTACATGTCTGTTAAATACATGACTCATCAGTTTATGTTTATGTTTTTTTCTGTAATAAATGAATGATTAAATTTATTAAATACATGTACGAGGGTTGTCCCAAAATAATGTAGACAGGACACATAATTTATAATCTGTTCACTGCAATTTCATTAGACTTCTATGTTTTCTTGAATGACCCTTTGGCAAACAGTGCTGAAAAGTTCAAATCTGTACTTTATTTATTTCTCGAGAAAATGAATAATTAGTAACAACAAGTTTTGTCAGGCGGCGAAATGTGCGACGTCGAAAATTTCCAGTTTTACGTTGTTGCTAAACCCTCCACATCGTTTACAATAACATTTACATTTTATTTCCGAAAATGTCTTAGAATATATATTATCTTTGAACATGTGCCCTGCGTGCATATTCAATGTATATTTCTAGTTTTTTGTTTTTTTTAAAATATTTTCTAAGTACAAAGGATCTGTCGGCTCCAAACTTGCCTGTATCACTTGTTGTCTGACGTCCGTCTTACCGAAATGTGTCGTTCAACATTTTGACGTCCATTGATATCGTTCGGGGTTTCTTTTTTCCACTTATTGTCTCATACTTGTTCAAATATTTTCAATGTTGTTTAACTACTTAATCACAAAAGGCATATTTCATCGATTTTGTTAATTTCATTTAATTCCAAAGCCGCTCAGGATTTTTTTCATGGTCTTTACAAAATTGTATCAGTTACTGCTGCGCCACCTTAAACGCTGACAACGTCATTTTATTGCCAGATAACTTTTCAACTTGTCACAAAACGCGCAATAAAATATTTAAAAGTTTTGTTATAGCCAAAACATTTTCTGAGTAAATAATAGAACTATTATCAAATATCAGTGTATGTTTTATTTGAATTTTTTCATTCAAAAAGTACTTTTCCGCCCAATTTTCAATTCATTAAGTTGATTTTAACTTTTTGTTTTTGACATTGCGCCGCATGTTTAATTTCTGATCTAACATGCTTTCATTTCACTAATTTAATCTCAATCAATATTCGATTTTAAAACATTATTTGAATGCAACTTTCTTGAAACCTTTGTGGCACAAATTTCATCTTCCTCTGTCTTCGATTAACTGAATAACGCCAATTATCTACGCTATTTTGGGACAAATCTCGTATATATGTTTCTTATTAATTGATAATGATAATTGATACATTATAACAGACAAATATTACTGTAACATTCATTATACAAGATGTGATGTTTGTAATCAATCTGTTCCATCTGACTGTTTGTGTCTGATGTTTATAGATCTGAATCCAGCCACTGCTGATGTGATGGAGTCACTGAGTGAAATCCCAACCACAGTGACAGAAAAACCACAGCAAGGAAACCAGTGTCTGCTGAAACTGATGTCTCCCCCCGAGTTACTTCCCTCTTTCACAGTGACAGGTGTTGATGAGTGTTATCACATTTCCTGTATGACATCAGACCGGGTCTGGGTCAGTGATAGATATGGCAATCTCATGTTGACAGACACAACGGGTGTCCCTTTACATCGTGTGGAGGATTCATGTAATGTTTCATGTGGAGGATCACACACAGTGAAGAGTGAGAGTGAACTGATTTATATAGATGATGATTATAACATCAACAAACTGTCAAAGGATATGGAAACAACCACTGCATTTATAGAGAGAACAGACCCTATATGGGAACCACAGTGTGTGTACTGGTCCCCGTGCACTGGGGATCTACTGGTCGGGATGTATAACGATGATACAAAGACAGGCAAGGTAACCCGGTTCAACCAGAGTGGACATCTGACAAACACCATACAAAACGACAACACAGGACTGAGACTGTATAGTGAACCTCACTATATAACAGAGACCAATAATGGGGATGTCGTGGTGTCTGACCGTGGTGCTGTAGTGGTGACAGAGCGTGGAGGAAGACATCGTTTCTCCTACACAGGACATCCATCAGGATCAGTTCTAAAGCCACGTGGAATCTGTACTGACGCACTGTCACACATCCTGGTGTGTGATTATACAACCAAAACAGTACAAATGTTGAATAAGGACGGTCAGTTCCTGTCACATCTACTGACAAAATCTCAAGAGATGGGTAGACCATGGAGCCTGAGTTATGATGTCAACACTCACCGTCTCTGGGTCGGATCACGGTGGAACAACACAGTGTGTGTCTACAGGTATATAGACACACAGGACGCTCTGGCAGGTAAGTCTGAGTCATTATCATTCACATTAATTAGATATTGATAACTAAGACACACAGTCCGTGTTAATTATCAGTCAATAAGATACATGTAAGACATGTTTATCTGTGCGATTGTTTCTCAATATAAACAGCTCATTGTCACAGGGTTAGTTGTATCTACCAGTCATTTTGGATTCATTTGTTTCCCTAAAATAGAAATAAGATACATTTTTTCATTAATTAGATATACAGTCACATGTCATTGAGTCATTATATTTAGCTAATTTAAATTAAAGGTAATTGTAATTTCAGTGCTGACTCATGTTTTGTAATTAAAACGTGTGTCAATGTAATCAGTTTAATCTTTTCATTTGTAGATGTTACTATATCATTACATAATATGAATAATATTAATAAATTAACAGCTAATCAATGACTTGTTGTAGATGAACACGGACCCCGTCGTGATGAGGAGGCCATGTCCAGCTCAACACCAGCCGTAGAATGGAGATAGCTTGGATACTGACAGGTTGCAAATGTTTTTGTACAAATCTAGTCTGCTCTCAAAACCACACATGTTGTTTGTCACTTTGTTCAACATCTGCAGGTGAAATTGAGCTGTGTATAATTCACATGGACTGTAATACTGACTCCTGTTTATTTCACACTTTGTGATCAACCAAGCATGGCTGGCTGTTGCTGAGTGTGGAATGTTATACAAATTTTAAGTTGCTAAAAATGGATTGGAATAAAAACAAGAGATATTCATATGAACTCTATAATAACTGAATAGTAGAAAAAGGGTAAAAATCTGAATGATAAAAAATTGTGATAGTTCTTTATCAATTTGAACAGTTAAGGTTATCACACCCCGCTCTGAAGGAGGAGTGGGGTATATTGTTTTCACCCTTGTGTATCTGTCTGTCTGTCTGTTCCCCATTTTGTCTGTCAGTGACAACAATTTCTGTCGCATTTTTCTCAACAACTAATCGTTGCAAGTGTTTGAAATTTTAACACAGTGTTTGTTTTGGCATGGAACACGTTTGGATTTATTGTTGTACCAATCGGATGTTAACTTCCTGTTAAATGACAACTTTTGTTTATTTTTCGCCAAAAGTTTTTAACAAATTTTCGTAAAAACTTTCTCAGCAACTATTGATCGCATATGCTTGAAATTTTAACACATTCTTTGTTTAGGCATGCCACACGCTCAGATCTTTTTTTGTTCCAAATGAACATCAGCTTCCTGTTTCAGTCGACTTTGCTGATTTTGTATATTTACAAAATTAATGTACATCAGAACGGGGATATTACTAGTGAGCATTGGCTCACAGATAACTTGTTTTGCTAGACTTGTCCTCATCTGAGTAATATCATTTTGGTGTTGATCATTAACTACATCATTCATTAGTTGTTTCCTGTAGATAGGCCAAATTTACCTGACCACGAGGGGAGAAAATAGAACACATTCCTTGAAATCCTTACATATGAAGACATAAAACAGACATTGGCTACGTAGACCACTTACTGCAATATGATGTCATTATCTTCAAGTACACACTGACCCGAGTCTCTCATGTCACCTATTGAAATTTGTCTTTATCCGTCAATTGGTCTTTGTCCGGCGTCGTGTGGTATGTGTCGTCCGTCTTTCTTTTACAATTTTACATTTTAACCTCTTCTTGAAATTTTAAAACTGCACGACCAATTGTAACCATAATTGACGTGAAGATTTGCTGCTATAAGAAGAATCTTTAATATGAAAATGTTGACCCTACCACCCTCATGGCCTCATGGGCGGGACAAAACTAAATGCATGGTTATATTGTCAATGGAGTCTACTACCGAAATTAGGAAATTCATGGCCACAGGATTAGGGGCTAGGCCTTAGGATGGGGCCAATATGAAGTTATAATGGAAATGTATTTAAACTTAGCAAATCTTAGGTATGAATGCGTTCAGGTGTCCAGGTAGCGTAGTGGACAATGCACTCGCTTTTTACCGCTGCGACCCGAGTTCGATCCCCGTGATCGACAGTGGTTGTATGTCATAGGGTATGGCGGTCGCCCGCTTGGACACATGGGTTCTCTCCGGGTATTCCGGCTTCTTCCCACACCAATGACCCCCTTGTTCTAACATCCGTGCCAACGAGAGATATTAATATAAGTAGCTTGGTCATTTTCACGCAGAATATTGCATATATGGTAACCCCACTGTACGGATAAATCTTCCTACAGTTTTTAAGATATGACGTTGTTGTCTTATAGATCAATTGTACATATATCAGAGAGTGCATATAACTTGGATTTATATTTTGATTATTTATGTGTACATAAACTCTACAATAATTAGTTTTTATACTTTCTTACTTGGCTTATCAATTATATCTTAGTTGTCTTGCAGATCAATTGTACATATGAAAGATGTGCATATAACTTGGATTTTTTTTTATTGAACTCTACAGTAGTTTGGTATCATGCTCCCTTACATGGCTTATCAGTTATATTTTAGTAGGAGTGTAGTAAATTCTCATCTGACTATGTATTTAATTCTTATGAATGTTTTTATAATACCCAGGTATAATTTAGTGATGCGACGAGGATGCCACTTAAAAATGTCCGATGATTTTTATTGTTCCTATTTTCACAGAGTAAATATTGTTTTATGATTAAACGTCATATTCAAAGGGGATAAACTTAATTTGAGTTCTTCAATTACAAACGAATAAAGAGTTATTCCCCTTTTTGTAATATTTTTAAGATACATTTTCATATTTGAACTTGTTGTTGACCCCTGACATGTTTTTCTATGAAAGTTAATTAAATATCAGTAAATATATGATTTTAAAAATGCCCTAAATATGTATGTTAATGGTGGATTTAGCACATTTCCTTATATTAATCAGGTAAATAGAAAACTCATGTTTATATAAATAGATATTGAACAATACTGTAACTAAGTTAAAGTGTACTGTTTTTTTTTTCAACATTTCAATTTTGTCTTTGTATTAACGCTTACTATATACACTACTTATTGTCACATTTAAGGTCCAAACTGTTTGCCGTAGTTTTTACCTGTATATATATATTTTTAATCCCATCAGGTGTCCATAGATTTATTTTTAGTACGTTAAACTCACTCAACTGGTTAGGCATTTAAATACCCGTGCTAGTGTAGTCAGTTTGGGCGTAGCAGGCACCTGAGAAGGACATGCTGTCCTGTAATAGAGTTTGTCCATCAAAATATTTACATCTGAGTATTTTCTAACCAGGTTCTTCTCACTTCTGAGGTAAGAGAGTTTTATTTTTTAAAGTTTGTTTATTGTTAATTTCAGTTGCAATGGCAGCCAAGTTCTTTTTTGTGTTTTTGTTCATTTGTTCCATAAAGTTGTTTTAAACTTTCCATATTGTTTAAGTACATAAAAACTGGTAATGTTTATAAAGTATACAAAGTAACTGTAAAGTAACAATGCTCCATAAACATTGTAAAAAGTGTGTATAGTAATTGCATGAATTCAGTGTATAAGTAAACATGCTATTTGTATAATATATATAGTATGTGTAAAGTACAAGTATAAAAATATATAAGTAAAACATGAGTAAAAGTATGCATGTATAATATAAGTAAATACATGTAAAGTATATGTGTAAAGTAATGTATATGTATGTGGAAAAACGTGCATAGAATATAACCCCAATGTATGGTATATACAGTTATGAAATGTATACTATAAATACATCCCAGTATTGCAGTATTCAGTATTCAAGGGAGTCAGCCTTCAGAAAATGGAACCACCATAACATTCATCATTCAACAATTCACCAACTTTGGCCTGTCTTACACGGATACACGGACGGATGGTTTTGTGAGCCCGCCGATGCCGCCATTACGGACCAGCCAATAAGTGACATACAAAAACTTAAATATATTTCTCTGTAAAAAACTGAATTACAAGTATAACCAAATGTATTGAACAGTATAAAATGTAGTTAATTATTCAACTAGTTATTCTTTCTGACAATCAGCACGGCCAATCTGTGACACTTATATACAAATTTTTTTTTGTGAGTTGTAGCAAGCTTTAGATGGTACTCAATAAATGTGATATTTATTCATAGTTTCGTCTGTTTTCTTAGTAAGACAGTAGCAAGCTTTAGATGGAACTCAATAAATGTGATATTTATTCATAGTTTCGTCTGTTTTCTTAGTAAGACAGTACTGTAATATTTGATACAAAAGGAGAATATGATACAGTAACTTTATATATAGAACAAGACAATTATTCATTTGGGCGAAACAAATAACTGACAAACCAATCTCCTTTTGGATTCACTATAGTAAGATGTCAATAGAGATTTAACGTGAAAGTATAACACAACGAATTGTTACATGAGCGTAAATTATACGCGTACGGTTCGACGTAGAATTCACGTCAATTCTACATAAACGCAACTGAGTTTTCTTTGAAATGAAGATATTCAGTATCATAAAATGAATAGTGCCTTTTTGAATGGAAACAGTTTAATTTGACACCCCTCGTTAACCATTGTCAACATCCGCTTCGTGACAGTTGACCATGGTTTTCTTGGGGTGTCAATTTTAACTGTAACCTTCCAAACAGGCACTATTTATATATTGTTATACTTTCATGTTAAAAACTGAAATCTTATTGGTTAAGACGCAGTTCATAATCCGTTCTATTACCCTCAGCGTTAGCAACACACTTAGCAACGGGTAACATTAAAACTTGTTACATGCGCGAAAATTATGTGCGTACGGTTCGCTGTAGAATTCACGTTATTCCTTTAAAAAAGCAGTAGAATTTGCTTAAAAATTAAGACATTCAGTATTACAAAATAAATAGTGCCTGTTTGGGAGGATAACAGTTGGAATTGACACTCCTCGAAAACAATTGTCAACCTCCGCTTCGCGTCGGTTGACAATGGTTTTCTGGGAGTGTCAATTTCAACTGTTACTCTCCCAACCATGCACTATTTATATAATAACACATATAATGTTACACGGAATGTGTAACTTTTACGTCTAAACTGTTACCATGCAATTGTGCAATATAACTGCATACACATGTAACGTTACATTAAACAATGCACTTTAACCGCATATACCGTCACACGCAATCACGCAATTTACGCATACACCTCTACACGCAACCACATACTTTAACACATGCATCTAACGGTACATACAATCAATCACTTAAACGCATAAACATACTTTAATGCACATACCTTTACACACAATCAACCACTTTAACCGCATTTACCGTTACACACAATCGCACACTTGGCTCATAACCGTGTGTTGCAATCACGCACTTTAACACATACACCGTTACACGCAATCACATACTTTAAATACATGCAATCACACACTTAAACGCATATTCCACTACATGCAATCACACATACCGTTCATACAATCAAACAATTTAACTAAAATACTGGTACTGGCAATCACTTTAACTCTCATACTGTTACACGCAACCAAACACTTTTCTATATATACCATTACACTTAAACCCATAAACTGTTGCACACAATCAGGTACTTTTATACATATACCGTTACACACAGTCACGCACTTTAATGCACATATGTCGTCACACGCATTCACACATTTTAACACATAAACTGTTGCACACAATCAGGTACTTTTTTACATATACCGTTACACACAATCGCGCACTTTAATTCACATATATCCTCACACATAATCATACATTTGAACACAATTCCGTTGCACGAAATCACACATTTAACAAAAAACCGTTACTTGCAATCAGACGCTTTAATGCATACATTATTACACACAGTCAGGTACTTTTATACATATACCGTTACACACAACCACGTACTTTATTCCACATATATCGTCACACACAATCACATATGTTAACACAATTCCGTTGCACGAAATCACACATTTAACAAAAAAACGTTACTTGCAATCAGACGCTTTAACGCATACATTGTTACACACAGTCTGGTACTTTAACACTAATAGGTTCCAAGCATTCAAGTAATTGAACATACCGTTTCTTTCAATTACGCCGCACTTTAACGCATTATGTTACACACATTCACGCACTTTAACGCATATACCATTACACGCAATCATACACTTTAACACATAAACCGTTGCACACAATCACACACCTTAACATATATACCGTTACATTCAACCACACACTTAACCACATATACAGTGACACAAAATTACACACTTTAACACACACAATATTACTTTCAATCACACATTTAAATGCATCTTCTGTTACACATAATCACACACTTTATCATATACCGTTAAACACAATCACACACTTTAACACACACAATGTTGCATTCAATCACACACTTTTACACACATACCGTAACATGCAATCACACACTTTAACGCATCTACCGTTACATTAAATCACGCATCTTATGTGCTTATCACAACACTCCCTATGTATTACGCTGATAGCAATATTCATGCTTCACCGCATCCAGGTTTTCCATTCACACGAACACGATACGTTGGACCAAATGATTTTTAGAATCGCGTTTTGAGCAAAAATGATATGACACCTACTTTACTGGTAAGCAATATTCAATAAAAGATAAAGCAAAACAGACTGAAATCAAAGCCCACATATTTCGAATTTCCTCGATCATTGTGGAACGTTGTCCCATGTCCTGTTATACCATCGCACATGCGCAAAACACAGACTGCTGATCGTGCTATGACGACATGGACTTTAAAAAACAGGGATATTTTTGTAAAAACTGATAAAAAACAATGATAAAGTGTTACTTTCTTGAATATATTATCCCTTATCTACAATGTTAGATGTAGTGACGCTGGGATCTTCAATATGGTGTTGATGTATCATAGAAGAGGAAGGACCACAAACCCACAAGCGTGTGCTAGTAGGAGCGCGGCAGTACTGAGCCTTCATATACACACTATTACACTCTTCCTCCTTTTCTTTTAAAAATTTCTATCCCTTAGAAAATCTAACACGAGACTCTCTTAACCTCTCAGCGTGGGCCATTTTGTTGGGAGCCAATGTAATAGAAGAGGAGTACTGCCATGCTCCTACTAGCACTAGCTGGTGGATGAACCCTTTAGCTCAGTCGGTAGACATTGGTTTTTAAACTGAAGGTTCCCGATTTCGAGCCTAGTTGTTGTCCTTCCTCCTCTTCTATTACAGAAGTACTGTGTATGAATGATTCACTGATTTGATATGCACGCGAAGCAGAGCAGCACAATATGTGTATTTGAAAGATACGAACACCTTGGAAATTCTTTCAAAGAATAACCCTCTTTTTTTGTTCTGGTATTTGTGGTTTCGTTTATTTACTTTTATATATATATATTATTATTATAATGTTAAGACCATGCATTAAGCTGCATTGTGAAGTAGTTGTGTCACCAAACATGACACAGTAGGATATATTTTATTCCATTAAAAAAACAACAGACAGGAGCTGTGTCACCATACCACACACACTATGATGTACCTTTTACATTAACACCAACATACTGGAGGTGTGTCATCATACCACACATAGTATGATATACCTTTTACATTAACAACAACAGACAGAAGCTGTGTCACCATACCACACACAGTATGATGTATTTTATACATTAACAACAACAGACAGGAGCTGTGTAACGATACAGCACACAGTAAGATATACCTTTTACATTAACAACAACAGACAGGAGCTGTGTCACCATACAACACACAGTAGAATGTACCTTATACATTAACAACAACAGACAGGAGCTGTGTCACCATACCACACACAGTATGATGTGCCTTTTACATTAACAACAACAGACAGGAGCTGTGTCACGATACAACACACAGTAGAATGTATCTTATACATTAACAACAACAGACAGAAGCTGTGTCACCATATGACACACAGTAGGATATACCATATACATTAACAACAACAGACAGGTGCTGTGTCACCATACAACACACAATATGATATACCTTATACATTAACAACAACAGACAGAAGCTATGTCACCACACAACACACAATATGTTATACAATATACATTTACAACAACAGACATATGCTGTGTCACCACACAACACACAATATGTTATACCTTATACATTTACAACAACAGACAGGGTTTTTGTCACCATACAACACAGAGTAGGAGAGACATCTTACAACACTGTGTAGACATTCTTGTGTTTTCTACATTAAGAATCTATTAGAATTACTAAAGCATTGTATCACTCTGGGAATAATCTTGTGTGTTTTTATAAAGAAGATATCAGAATTTCTAAAGAATTATAAAAGTGTGGGGATATTCTTGTGTTCTTTATAAGGAAGATATATTTTTTGAGTAATCGTTATATCATCTTTACGTATCTTACACATGAATATTCCCATAGTGTTATAATGTTTGAGTAATTGTGATATCTTCTTTCTGTTGATAACACAAAAATTTTCCTACCACAGTGTCATTCTGAACAATTTGATTGAATAAATAATTTACGAAAAAAATTGTACTAGGCTGCATAACTTATTATAACATAGGAATACACTTGAATCGCCAAAAAAATCGATGAAATTTCTAATAGTTTAGTAATATTAATAAAACCATGAAAGGGGCATTGTCACGATTTTGGTTAAAAATTATTTTTCCGATTTTAATATTTACAATGCTTCAGAAAGGCATTTTTACTAGGCAACCAGAATTTTAGTGTAATTTTTTTAGTTTTAAGCGAATTACAGAGCTTGAAATTATTCGCTATGTATGCAAACATAACATCTATGTACAACAACGATGTATAAGGGTATATGTTTCCAGATAGCAAGTTTATATTAGTCCAGCGTTGGCTCGATGTTATCATTTATGCGGGCCAAATGTAGGAAAATAACATCGGCCCAATGTAATTTTGCTTATCGGCGCAACATTGCACCAACACGCTGGCGTGACGTTGGCCCATTGTCAGTAGATTGACAGTTTTAATGTTGGCCACATGTTTGGGCAACGAATTAATCCAACCAATATTCCCCAAACTTTGTCCTTATAAAACAATCTCACAAATATTAACAGTAAGTCTAATCTTTATTGTTTTCTCACAGAAATATAATCAATATTCAAATTTCCATTTTTTTAATAGTCGATATACTTCCACATCCCTTCAATCTTCTTCATTTGTTTTCTTTACTCCTATTTTCATCCCCCTTTCCATTCAGATGAATAACGAATCACAATAAATGCGTTTGGTCACTATCTTAAGTTCAGTTCCATTTTGTTTCTCTATTTCTGACCTCGTTGATAGTTTCAAAAGCCCGTTTTTTTTCAAAATGCTGCTGTAAATTAAAAAAAATAATCATATGAAATGAAAAAAAAAATAGATTGATATATATAAAATTGCATTTACATTATAAAAATTATAATGCAGAAAAAAATCCTTAATATATAACGATTTAAAAAAATGTAATACATTATTGTGTTTTATTAAATTTTGTTTTCAATCCAACAATAAATTTGTTTGCGTGATAGAGGCCTCTTTTACTGTGAGTTTTACTATGTGTATCAGGATTTTTTTTTTGTAATATAACTGCTTTTTTACTGTAATTAAGTCAATTTGAATTTTCCGGCGAGGTGGCCAGGGGCGCGGGGGTGGGGGTGGGGGCTGGATCTATCCGACCTTCTTTAGATCCGTGCAATACGCACAGCTTCTGATCTAATATTATCATCATATCATGCCGATGATTTATCATACAAACATACGACAAAAGTATTTATAAAAGCTACATTGAGGACAGTTATATCATTTTGCCCTGACATATTCTAATCATCTAACATCAATGATAAAAAGTTATGCCTTTAATCCCTACCCTTAATATTGAATATTATCATAAAATTAAATTCAGTTACTTTAGATTTTCCTTAACTTGAGCCGATAAACTGTGTGGTTCTATTCATCTTCACAAATAATATAGGAGACAGCTATGTCACCGAGTTAGAACATCAGTAGGAGGATGTCTGTACAAGAAAATTGCCTTTAATTTGCTTTCAAATTTTCATTTAAAAGTTTTGAGAACATTATTGTATAATAATCACCGATATATAATAAATCTGTAAAAGAACATCTGCATACTTACATTATTCCTGCAGGCAACCATGATGATAGCATCCGATCGAGTTACACCGATGGATTTGTCAAAAATGACATCACAGTTCTTTTAGCCGGTATTTTTTTTATTCACGAGTACATAAAAATTACTATGTATTGATACTGCATTTCATTTAAAGTGTAGACAAGTAAAATGCTTCATGGTGGAAACACATAATATAGTCATGTACATTTAAAAAAAAATAAACAACTAAATTTCTAAATACATTATATTTATAGTAATCATTATGTATTTATAATATATTCAATATAATATTAATCTAAATGAATCTTTAAAGTTTAAATTATAAAATACTTTAAGTCAATAGTTTTCTAAAGACACGCCAATTTAAAAATTATATACTTTGTTCATCTGTAAAATAATCATTTATATAAAAATTCAAAACACACATTTTAGTCCGTCGATCCGACATGGGTGCAGTGTATTCGCGCCCACCGAGATCAATTTGATATTGGCCCAACGTTGGTACAAAGTTTAGGTACAACGTTGGATAAACTACGTTGGACTAATAGTGATAAATATAATGTTGGTCCAACGTCGTTCTACCAACAGCGATATGTAGCCAACCTGGCAACAATAAGTCAACGTTGGGCCAACGTAAGCTTGCTATCTGGGACGTACGTCATATTTATTGTTTGGTATCTTTTGACAACAATTTTAGTAAGTTTTGGACAGAAACAAGCCAGTTCAAGAAATGTTTACATTTTTCTTCCCAAATGTAAAAGATGGCCGCACATCCCCTTTAACAACATACTATACGCGTCTCTGTCAGCGAAATCTACTACCTGACTTATCTTATAATATAATAACGATATATTGGTACACCTTCAGCGTGATTACACCGACAGATCGGGAGTCCCGAATATACTAGTATTTGTTTTGATTAGATTAATAAACCGATTATACGTACCAGGGACATATGTCACGAGATATTGTTACAACTTTGGGGCGACATTATCCTGATAACAGCCGGTACTGTTGTTTGAATAATGAATCATTCTGATTTGAGTCAATTCAACGCATCGCATACATTCAGAATATTTGATGAACAACAGGTATTAAAACACTGCGTTAGTGAGTCCAAATGGTGGATCTTCCATAGGAGTCCTTAAATGTGAGTATGATAAAACAAGGTATTCTTTATAGTGTATGTGCCCATAACCAATATATCCATAAGCATGGCTTCTACACTTCATCATATAAAATGGAAGTTTCATAGGCATGGAAGAATTGCAATGACATTGTCATCATGTTACATTAATTGATTCAGCTAGGAAACAATAAATAATTGAGTGTATCCATTGTACGCTATCAACCCGAGGTTTTGTCATAGTGGTACAGCAATGGGCACAGAAATGGGTCCCTCTTACGCCAACAGATTTATAGGAAAATAGGATCGCAGTCTGCTTCTTGGAGTAAAACCTATCAAAATATCTAAGATTTTTGTTTAGGGGCTGGCTGGTCCTGAGAGATATCTTGGCCAAAAACCATGCAGAAATATATTTTTTTACTGAAAGAATACTGTTTTAGCCATCTTTGAAGATTAATAATAAAAAACCCAACTTAAAGCAGTATGATGGGTTCATTATGCCGAATTAAAAAAATTAGAAATATGATGAAAATATAAATTTATATAAAAAAACATTGATATTTATTTGAATTCATTGATATTATTTTTCTCAATAATGCTTTATGTGCATACAGAGCATGAAAAATGTACGTCCTGAAGGCTTCCAAGCTTGTAAAAAAAAAATTAAGCCGCAACCTCACCTGAGATTTGAAAAATTAAACTGTTCGATATATATTGTAGACACATATATATGACGTGGAGGAGGGGGGGGGGGGCAGTCATCTTTGATACTCAAAGTTATGTCCAGAACGAAATACAATTACTCAACAAATCGATAATATGTACAGAAACTATAAATACACTGTTCGCATGTTGACGATGCCGGGGAAGCAACACATGACACAATAAAATTGAGAAATTATTTTATTTCATATGTTGATCAGACATCATTCTGGTTTTGGATTTAAATACAATGTGAAAACATTGAATAGAATAGATAAAAGTAGTAATTGTCGGCAATAGAGTTTTCAGTCTTTAGTCGTGCAATTTTTTTTTGTTTGATATTTTTGTGTGCGCGTTATTTCAGATTGTTTAACTATAGCAACAAAGTCGTCTTTTCAGTTTTTTAGGACCTGGAGCTACAAACCTGCAGCTACCATTTACAAAAATGTCGTTCAACGAACCGTAATTTATTTCCTATATACAAAACCTATTAATATGTTATCAAAGTATATGGTACAACGCGAAATACTGACAACAAGAGGCCCATGGGCCACATTGCTCACCTAAGCAACAATATACATTATAAAATCAGCCATAGGGTGTTATATACCAAAATATATTGACAATGTCTTCTAAAAGATCCTGTATTTAAAAAAAAATCACCTGGATATTGTTTATTATTGATCCTGTTTGTCACAGTATAGTCATTTCACACATTGAGCATTACAGTTCTCATGAAGATCTAAATCAAATGGAATATAAACCTACATCAAACTTGTAAAGCCCAATAATTGACAAAGGAACAGAGTGTAAACAAATTTAAAGGATCGAAAATAATGTCAAAATGCTTGCATATAAGTAAAACCATATATTATATCTCTTGAGTTCTGTAGAATTTAAAATGTTTTACTTTGTAAAATTGCAACCCCCCCCCTCCCCCCAATCTGGTTACACCTTACTCCTGAAAAATATGATTTTGACGAATTTGAATCTATACTATCTAAGGTTCCTTTCACTAATGTTGCAACTTTTTAAGAAAGTGGATTTTTTTGTTTTGTTGTTTTTAAAGATTCCTCTCAACATATTCCTTTGTAAATATTTAGCCTAGCCCCATTGTGGCCAAACCATACCCGCGGGGAACATTATTTGATCAAAATTGTTATTTTGACTAAAAGTTATAGTTTTTCTGGCCAGTTATATTCTAATTAGAAGATTTAAAATAAAATTTATCTTAATATTCCTATGTAAACATTATATCCCCTATTGTGGCCCAACCTTACCTCCGGTACCATGATTTCAACAAACCTGATTTAACATTATCTGAGGATGCTTCCACACAAGTTTCAGCTTTTCTTGCCTAATGATTTTTTAGTAGAAGATTTTTAAAGATAAACTCTATACATTTCTATGTAAAACTTCGACCCCCCCCCCCAAACCTTACACCAAGGGACCATGATTTGAACAAATTTTATATACACTACTGTAGATTCCTAATTAAACGCGAGGAATTACTTTCCACGTAAAATCGCTTGAAGCTCCTTCGGAGCGGGGGTTTAATAATATTTTTGAAAATTTCTCTTGGTAAATTTGTTTCTATTCTAAAACGCTAAAAAAAATTATTATAATATTTAACATATGATGGAAGTTCAAAATTGGAAAAATTAGGTCCTAATATGGATCAGATACATTAAGCTTCATGTTTTAGACAGAACCGTTATAATCCGAGTCTCCTTTTACGAAGTACAGAAAAAAATTAAGAATTTTTCGTAAAGAAGATTCATATGTGTTATTGCAAGAGCTGATCCAGAGGGAGGGAACACCCCCGCCCCCAGAAACACAACTATCCGTCGGAACCCCCTTCCCTCCCATCCGAAAAGAATCTAGATCCGCTCATGTAACGAGTGCTTGAATTTAAATTTCAATATCTCAAACTTAAGAAGTGAACACAACAAATAAAATAACATACAGCTGATTTTGCGTCTGAAATTGATCAATTGTAATCATTTGAGCATTAAATGTTTCTGCAAACTTTGATATTAAACGTTAATAGCATCGAACAAATTAAAAATGGCAAATGAGGACTAACTATGTTTTGTCACGAAATACAACCCTGGCAATTAACGTTTTAATCTAATGATTTTGAATACGGACAAATTCTCATAGAACTGTTAAATTATCTTTGGTTTTCCCATATTGTTGTATTGTAAACATGCATTTTCATTTAAAGCGGTTTCTGAAATTAAAACTTTTTTAAGTAAAAGAAACCAACAGTGTTTTGATTTTGATTTTAAGCAGTTTCTGAAATTATTTTTTAGAGTAAAATCAACATTTGTACTGATTCGATTATCATTCTTAAAAGATAAAAAAAAAGGAGTGTTAAAATATTTTACTGCTCATCGTATTTCTCGAAAAGGATATCATTGAAATTTGAAGTTGCCTTAGATTTTTTGTTTTATTTTAGGTTTTTTATTTTTGTTTTTGGGTTTTCTTTTGTTTTTTTGTTTTGGTTGATGAGTTTACCTCCATCCACCTTTTTTTTTAAAAAAACGATGCCACGTGCCTGCAAGGCAAAATAACGAGTCTTTCAAATTTAATTCCTATAAATCGTTATGTTCGAAATCATTATTTACACGTAACACTATGTATAGTAACAACGGGAGTCGCACCCGGACTGAGAAATATGCTTTCGCCCTCCCCCCTCCTCCATCAAACATGTGATATTTTGTACGGGTATCGCCCTAACTGTTATATATAGTTTATTAACAGTGGTCACATTTCAATGGGGGTCAGTTTTAAACGTATGGGGGTCGTTGATCTACAAATCTGGAATGACCTCTACGTTAGAAGAATGACCTCTACTGACCCTGGGTCAGTCTACGTAAAAACTTGAACCCACGGTCAATATTCTACAGGGATCACTATTTGTCATTACATCAGCAAAAGAATAATATACAAGCGATGCTCTGACTCCAAGGCCGTTTTGATCCTAGTCTCAGTTTAACAAAAGCAGACAAATGAGACTGAGATCAAAAGTGAGCTCATCTAAGTTTTATGGACCCGGGCCATATCACAATTCAAGTCAAATACGTAAGTTTACAAGAGCCTAGTTGATTAAGCTGACACTGTTTCAAGCAAACAGTGAAGTGTATCATCATTATTTCTTAGACCTTTGCGGCTTACCTCCCTTGGCACATTACATCCTCAAGCAGTCATCGTGTGTAAGAAAAATAATCCACTTCATTTCTCAGCTTCATTGTTAAAAAAAAACTACGGTTTTCGTAATAAGAAGACACTTATACAGGATTGACGCAATATTTTCATCCCAGTTATCACGCCGTTTCATTGTAATCTTATTCAGAGAGAGGGAGAGAGAGAGAGAGGGAGAGAGAGAGAAGGAAAACAGGCAGACAACATTTCAACATGCTAATGAATAACTTACAACAAGAATACAATGATATAATGATATGATGATATATAAAGCGAAGGACAGGCACTGACACGATATAAAGACCCCCCCCCCCCCCACTCTAAGCTCAACGTCAGGAGTGACCAGTGTCTTGGTCGATCAATGATAACTTGCTTACAGAACATAAGTAAAAATGACCAAGATTATTCTCTTTAAATAATTTCTGCACTTTACATAAAATCAATTAACCAATATTGTATTAAATAATCCAAATCCCGTCGACTTATTGCCAAATTCATAAGAAAGCTTATGCATTTCATGCGCAGATCAAAGCCAGGGCGCTCCCTCCCTCCCTGGCGAATCCCCATAGTATAGTTACCTGAAATAGACCTCGGTTCCCACGAGCAACCCCCCTTCCAAGTTTCCACCGAGAAATATTCATAGGTCAGTGAATTCATTTCTTTTGAAATTTTGTATTGCGGGTATTTTGGCGACCACTCACTCTGTTGAACACGCCTCTGTTATTGAAACATATATATGGGTCATAGATATGATTAGGAGTCAAACAGAGAAGCGTAACCAGAGCATGTGAATTTGAATGGTTTCAAGTAAACTTATCTTATTTTTATCTGTAAAAATTCTGTCATAATGTTATAAATCTTACATAATAAATAAGCAATCAGAGAGAGAGAGAGAGAGAGAGAGAGAGAGAGAGAGAGAGAGAGAGAGAGAGAGAGAGAGGCGTTATGTGTATCTATCTGAAGATGTTAATATTTTGAGTTATCTCTCTTTTTACATCGAGTCATGACATCGCAGGCATTAACTGTCACAGAAAAGGTTTGCCTATGACACTATCAGCTGTTACAAGGACAGTTATCAGTGATGATATGTCCAAATTCCATTGGATATCGCTATATTGTAAAATTTGCAATATATACACAGACTGTTACAATTCAACAATTTCAAGTTGCCAAAGTGTCCTGAGTTTCTCTGTTTTGAAGAAAATAAGATAGAATAGCACGCTGGAGCCATACTTGTCAGCGGATACCGGCAAACCTGATGGGGGGAGTAAAACTATATTTAAATATTTTCACATTTAATTTCATTTTAATTTAATTTTTTAACTTCGGTTTCTTCTAGATCATACATCTTTTAGTGATATATAATTAATGTTTCTTTAACAGGTCGAGACCACTATATTTTGTGACGTCGGCATAAATTTGCATACTGAATTAGCCATCTGTTTACTTTTAACGACGAACCAATCAGGTGAATGAGTTGCAAGGCATTGTGGGTTACTACAAGTTTCAGTGTATACAAAGTGTATTGAAAATTTTGAATTGTCCTTTGGAATCTCATTTTAAATGATTTTTTCAGAATTTATGAAATTAATATGGACAATTATGTCTGAACTTCAATTTCTATGCTCACATTTAAAAAATATTGCATTTGAGGACTTATATCAGCCTATTTAAATACCCATTGTCAATGTTCAAAAGAGAGGTACGTCCTATTGAATTTGAAGCAGTGAGTACCGTTTTTAACGTGATACCCCATATTTAAGACATTACTAGAATGCAGGTTGATATTTACTTCAGGGACATTCATCAGAATGCTTAACGGACAAAATACTACATGTATATGCTGCATAGTTGCGCTTCTGCGTTTGTATATTTGTGCATTTCTACTACCGTTGCTATTCACGTATGTTAAAAATGTACAGTTACTTGTATTTTTTTTCTAGTGCACAATGATAAAGTCACCAAAACACAATTTTGCACTTTTTAAAATTTTCTTTGTTTGTACTTGTACATGTATGCGTATGTTTGTCAGTCGTTTGATACTGATAATTTTTTGAAGCAACAATTGATCAACTAAAACAACTGTAATTTTCAATGTGAGCATGGAACAAATTTAATGGTACGCAATCTTTCCTTTTTTACCTTCTAAAGTAAAAATCAAAATGTACAAACATTCCGGCAAGCAATTAAATATTGTGAATAAAAAAGACAAACACCACATGCGTTTGTTGAATCGTAAACACCTTCTAGACCGTCATGCATTGCAACTCATTCACTGGATTGGAGAATCTGTATGACGTAAATACTGTCACGTGTTAAATAATGCTATATAAGGTAGTGTACCCGACCTGTTTAAGAGACAGTTTCTTTGCGACACAAACCACATGCGATTTTTTTTTCATTAAAAGCTATGAGTAAGAGGCGAGATACTTACATACTGTATGTTAACCAATTATGTCAGTGCAAGCCAAGTTCTTGCTATGCAACAGACAATTCGATAAGTAACAGTTATTCTGAAACCTTTCCGACAGACAACTCGATGTTTAGCAATAAAACCGGGACCTTTAAAACAAACAGGTCGACCAAAAGCAATTATTCTAAAACATTTACTACAGTCAACAATCAGCACCATTCAATCCGCGGGGAGATTCATGCAATGTCGTAGAGATTATGGTCATCTGAATGTTGTTATCTTAAATGAAAACAATACTGAATAATAATTATAAGTAAATGTGTTCACTTATAAATAATATATATGCATCCGAGTCGCTCGTTGAAGTTATGATGTCATGGTTATACGTGACAGTTAAAATTATAACTACTTTACATTATCAAAAAATACAGTTTGATTGTTCCGTCAAATAGAAAATGTGCTAAACTTCCTGGTCTGTTAGAATGTTAAGACTTCCCGCTCATTAGCACGTACGGTCCGGTAATTCGATCTGTTATACCGTGATATTTGTTATGATTTCTACTAGAAACTCTGTTATACCGTGATATTTGTTATGATTTCTACTAGAAACTCTGTTATACCGTGATATTTGTTATGATTTGTATTAGAAACCTACTGTTGACCGTATATAATATTGTTTGTCATTATTTACCGCAAATGTGCTCAACTCCTTTAAGGTGGCTCTATACACCACTTTTTGATGACGCAGTACGCAAAAAGTAAGTCTGGAAGCATGCAATTCCTGAACTGGCTGATTTAAGCTGAGGCGAATTGTGTGGGGACCGCTCTTTTGAAAAATTTGTAAATGAATAGATTGAATTTGATAATTGGAAAATGTATTACTTACAAGTAATGTGGTATGTGACACCTTCACGTTATGTCGTATTATTTATCGAAATAAACAATAAAATCAAGAACATTTTTTTTAATAGTTCCAATCTTTCCCATCATCAACATAATATGTAAACGGTGTGACCGTTGGACCGAGCGCAGATTTAACACAGTGCAGTTTGATATTTGTAGAATAAAATTTATTTGAAACGGACGCAGTAGGATCCGCCTGGTTGCCTACTCAAATCATTAGCCCAAGTTTTACTAAACGTCGCGTGCTCAGTCTACATTGTGACGTCATATTTCAGACGTAAACGTTCAAGTTTTGTCTTCGGAAATAGCCGAAGAGAGTAACGTTATTCCGACCTATTTTTTATTTCTTCTTTCATTGTTTATCAATTTAATTCATATGAATGCCGCTGTAATAAAATTAAATACTTTATTCGGTATCTAAAAGATCAGTTCCTTGACCTTAATGTTTTTATTTTCCATCTGATAATTTGATAAGACATACATAGAACATGTCGTGTTTCTTGATTAAAGCACTATTGAAAATTATCTGGTTTCCTTTTTAATTTCTTTTAATTCGAATTACCTTCTATTGAAACACTGGAACTTATTTAATCGAGTTTAGGGGCAACACACATCGATAAGTAGTGATCAATCAATGATCGAACTAACTTTTTAAAAACAAAATGGCTGCCAAGATGGCGGCGCCCAGGGCTGGAAGAAATTTTTTTGGCCTTAGTACCCCTGATTCAACTTTCATTTTTCACTGATTTTCTTATATATACGTGTTACCATTAATCCTCGCTTCGCGAGGCGGGCTTCGCCCGCCTCTCGCTGCGCTCGGTATTACAGCGTAGCGCAGTGGTTTAGTGGAATCCCTACAAACCTGTAGGTCATGAGTTCGAGTCCCGATGAGGACGAACAAGTTTTTAACTTTCCAAAATTTTCTAAAACGTATTTTTTGGTTGAATACTGTGAAAGAAATTCTAAACCGGTGAAAGTATTTCAATTTTAATATTCTTTAATCCACATTAATATCCACATATGTTCCTTACCACCTTAAGGGGATGGAAAGGTGGCTTTGAATTTCTCTTAGGTTGGGTTACATAAATCATTATCACCTAATCAAAGGATTTTGTTGTTTTATTAAACATTAAATAGTTGCGTCTATTTTGAACTGCCAGTCAATATACTGCGATATATTAGACCGCCGGTTAATGGACTTCGATATTTTGCACCGGCAACGTTTTTTCAGAATGTGGGTATGTTAATGTCACATCCTTCCGATAGTTCTCAGTAAATGTATATTCCTTTATGTAGACGCTGTTTTTTGTACTTGGTGAAACCAAATTCAATGTTATCAAAATGGAGAATCAAATATTCAACAGTTTTAAAGCCTCAAATTAGGTAAAAGACTATTTAAAATCTAATGGGCTTAAGACTCCCCCTTCTTTGTGTAAATTAATATTAAATTGAGATGTTGTAATGCATGCAACAGGTTCTGTGCATGTAAAATATGAAAAAAAATCTTATTAGTATATTGCATAATGGCACGAAAACCATCTGCAATATGCAAATTGTAAACCCCGAAAACTAAAAAAGGAATTAGGTAATAATATAATTATTTAATGCTTGAACAGTCAATAGACCAGAATTTTTTTTTCCGTTGGTGCAGGGAACAGCTCAGTCTGATCTTTTGTCCTCGGCCCTTGGCCTCGGGCAATAGATCATACTGAGCTCTTCCCTGCACCTCGGGAAAATATTCTGGTCTATTGACTGCTCAATCATTAAATAATTGTATATTAGTTAATATCCCCCTTTATTTATTTGACTTAGTTTTGCATTTAAGCAAATATATTCAATTATATAAGCGTATAATAAAATATGTATGCAATTATAATCCCAACATGATATTAAGGAAATGTTCTTCAACTCAGAAATAAACAGTCCCCAAGATGTTTGGGACTTGGAACTTAGGAACAATAAATCTTACATGAGGAACTTTCATACGAAATCAAATTAAAAATATTTTTTGTGTCTATTGCAATGATTTTCATTCAATTTTTTATGTCACATTTATTAAAATACATTTCCTTATAACACCAGACAGCTTTTTCAGATGATTTGTGAACAGAGTAAGAAAATAAAAAAAAAAAATATGTTTTGAGGAAATACTAAAAAAATTGAAATAATAACATTTTTGAATGTTAAGAAGTGTTAAATTTTTTGGAGGTGACTGAAGGAAATATTAGTGTTATATTTTTTTTAAGGTAAGTGAAGGAGATATTCATCATATGACACAAACAAATTCTCTCAATTTGTTCATAGTCATCTTTTTGAAAATCATTTTACAAAAACACGAAAAAACATTTAAAAAATTCTTTAAAAATAACTTTAGTATCCCTATCATCATTTTAATATTTGATCAGTATATGTTTTGTGGTTTTCTATTGAAAATTGGAATAACCTGTGGGTGTATAGAGCCACCTTAATTTCTATTTAAATACAACATAACATCTATGTACAACAACGATGTATAAGGGTATATGTTTCCAGATAGCAAGTTTATATTGGTCCAGCGTTGGCCCGATGTTATCATTTATGTGGGCCAAATGTAGGAAAATAACATCGGCCCAATGTAATTTTGCTCATCGGCGCAACATTGCACCAACACGCTGGCGTGACGTTGGCCCATTGTCAGTAGATTGGCAGTTTTAATGTTGGCCCCCCCACACTTTGTCCTTATAAAACAATCTCACAAAGATTAACAGTGAGTCTAATCTTTATTGTTTTCTCACAGAAATATAATCAATATTCAAATTTCCATTTTTTAATAGTCGATATACTTCCACATCCCTTCAGTCTTCTTCATTTGTTTTTTTTTACTCCTATTTTCATCCCCTTTTCCATTCAGATGAATAACGAATCACAATAAATGCGTTTGGTCACTATCTTAAGTTCAGTTCCAGTTTGTTTCTCTATTTCTGACCTCGTTGATAGTTTCAAAAGCCCATTTTTTTTCAAAATGCTGCTGTAAATTAAAAAAATAATCATATGAAATAAAAAAAAAATAGATTGATATCTATAGAAATGCATTTACATTATAAAAATTATAATGCAGAGAAAAAATCCTTAATATAGAATGATTTAAAAAAAATGTAATACATTATTGTGTTTTATTAAATTTTGTTTTCAATACAACAATAAATTTGTTTGCGTGAAGGAGGCCTCTTTTACTGTGCACAGTTTTAATATGTGTATCAGAATTTTTTTTTTGTAATATAACTGCTTTTTTACTGTAAATAAGTCAATTTGAATTTTCCGGCAAGGTGGCCAGGGGCGCGAGGGTGGGGGGTGGGGGGCTGGATCTATCCGACCTTCTTTAGATCCGTACAATACGCACAGCTTCTGATCTAATATTATCAGAATATCATGCCGATGATTTATCATACATGTACAAACATACGACAAAAGTATTTATCAAAGCTACATTGAGGACAATTATATCATTTTGCCCTGACATATTCTGATCATCTCACATCAATGATTAAAAATTGTGCCTTTGATTCCTACCCTTAATATTGAATATTATCATAATATTAAATTCAGTTACCTTAGATGTTCCTTAACTTGAGCCGATAAACTGCGTGGTTCTATTCATCTTCACAAATGATATAGGAGACAGCTATGTGACCGAGTTAGAACATCAGTAGGAGGATGTCTGTACAAGAAAATTGCCTTTAATTTGCTTTCAAATTTCCATTTAAAAGTTTTGAGAACATTATTGTATAATAATCACCGATATATAATAAATCTGTAAAAGAACATCTGCATACTTACATTATTCCTGCAGGCAGCTATGATCGAGTTACACCGATGGATTTGTCAAAAATGACATCACAGTTCTTTTAGCTGGTACTTTTTTATTCACGAGTACATAAAAATTACTATGTATTGATACTGCATTTTATTTAAAGTGTAGACAAGTAAAATGCTTCATGGTGGAAACACATAATATAGTCATGTACATTCAAGAAAAATAAACAACTAAATTTCTTAATACATTATATTTATAGTAACCATTATATATTTATAATATATTCAATATAATATTAATCTAAATGAATCTTTAAAGTTTTAATTATAAAATACTTTTAGTCAATAGTTTTCTAAAGACACGCCAATTAAAAAATTATATACTTTGTTCATGTGTAAAATAATCATTTATATAAAAATTCAAAACACACATTATAGTCCGTCGGCCCGAGATTAGTGCAGTGTATTCGTGCCCACCGAGATCAATTTGATATTGGCCCAACGTTGGTACGAAGTTTATGTACAACGTTGGATAAACTACGTTGGTATGATATTGATAAATATAATGTTGGTCCAACGTCGTTCTACCAACAGCGATATGTAGCCAACCTGGCAACCATAAGCCAACGTTCGGCCAACGTAAGCTTGCTATCTGGGACGTACGTCATATTTATTGTTTGGTATCTTTTGACAACAATTTTAGTAGGTTTTGGACAAAAACAAGCCAGTTCAAGAAATATTTACATGTTTTCTTCTCAAATGTAAAAGATGGCCGCACATCCCCTTTAACAACATACTATATGCGTCTGTCAGCGAAATCTACTACTATGTCTTATCTAAGATAAGCCTATGTCAACAACAACCACGACCAATACAACATGTGACATGTGCAGTATACAACCTGGATATAAACAGGTCGGGAGTCCCGAATATATTTGTTTTGATTAGATTAATAAACCGATTACACGTACCAGGGACATATGTCACGAGATACTGTTACAACTTTGGAGCGACATTATCCTGATAACAGCCAGTACTGTTGTTTGACTAACGCATCATTCTGATTGGAGTCCATTCAACGCATCGCATACATTAAGAATATTAGATGAACAACAGTTATTAATACACTGCGTTAGTGAGTCCAACTGGTGGATATTCCATATGAATCCTTAAATGTGAGTATGATAAAACAAGTGATCGTCTATAGTGTAGGTACCAATAACCAATATATCCATAAGCTAGGCCTTTACACTTCATCATATAAAAGTTTCATAGGCATGGAAGGATTGCAATGATATTGTCATCATGTTACATTAATTGATTCAACTTGGCAAAAATAAATAATTGAGTGTATCCACTGTACGCTGTCAACCCGAGGTTTTGTCATAGTGGTACAGCAATGGGCACAGAAATGGGTCCCTCTTACGCCAACAGATTTATAGGAAAATAGGATCGCAGCCTGCTTCTTGGAGTAAAACCTATCAACATATCTAAGATTTTTGTTTAGGGACTGGCTGGTCCTGAGGGATATCTAGGCCAAAATCAATGCAGATATATACTATTTTACTGAGAGAATACTGTTTTAGCCATCTTTGAAGATTAATAATAAAAAAAAACCAAATTAAAGTAGTATGATGAGTTCATTATGCCAAATAAAAAAATTTAGAAATATGTTCGACAGAAAGTTATACAAAAAAAACTTTGATATTCACAAGTTATTTTTTCTCAATAATAATTGAGTATATGTGCATAGAGAGTAAAAGTGTTCATGACTAAATGTAGAATGCCTGTAAAAAAAAAAAATAAGCCCCAACCTCACCTGAGATTTACCATCTTGTAAATTAAACTGTTTGATAGATATTGTGGACACATATTGGTGACGTGAAATGGGGGGGGGGGGGCAGCTATCTTTGATACTCAAAGTTATGTCCGGAACTAAATACAATTACTCAATAGATAACATGTACAATAATTATAGGTACACCGTTCGCATGTTGGCACTGCTTGGGAAGCAACACATGAACAAATAAAATTGAGAAATTATTTTTTTATTTCATATGTTCATCATCACTCTGGTTTTTGATGTAATAAATACCATGTGAAAACATTGAATGCTAGCTTCCTTTTTTTTAGAATCGATAACATTAGTAATTGTCGATAATAGAGTTATCGGTACGTCTGCAAATTTCTTGTCTGACCATTTTGTGCGCACCGTAATTTAAAGATGTTTACTATGGGAGGCACTGAGCTCCAAGGTCGTCTATTGAAATTTTTAATCAGACCGGGAGCTACAAACATGTAGCTACTAATTAAAAGAATGGCGTACAACAGACCTTAATGTATTTCTTATAAACAAGACCCTATCAATATGTTATCGAAGTATGTATGGTACTCTCCTTCAGCATCCGCTGTTTGTTTTACAGACCCTGAAACGTACTACTACATTACACGCTCGCTGCACGCTCGCTACACGCTCGCTAAACGGTTCACACGAAACGCTGAACGGTTTACACGAAACGCTGCACGCTTTGCCCGAAACGCTAAACGATTTACACGAAACGCTGAACGGTTTACATGAAACGATTCTCGCACGAAACGATTTGCTCGCTTTTCACACGCTTTGGACACGCTTTTATCCTGATCGATTCGAGTCCTGTCGGATTTATACCCTGACTCTGTTATATAGTAAGTCAGGGTCTGTATCATACGTAAGCATGTTCAAAATTAATGAAATCAGATAAAGGAGAATTACAAAAACACGGAATTATATCTAATTTACATTAATTTAATTACGTCAACTAGTATGATTCTCTACATACATAAATTGACAGCTCTATAAAATTGACAGAACTGAAATCTAAATAATCCAGTTTTAACCAGTTTTTTAGCATTGGTCGAGATCTTCTGCAAAAATAACAAACCGCATGAAATAATTATGATGATGTCAGGCTTAAATTCCCACCAAAGACGACTTGGCTATTTATTTTATAAAAAAATCTGATATACATTATGATTTATTATACTTTCGTGTTTTAAAAATACTGAAATCTGACTGGTTTAGACGTAGTTGATAATCAGTTTTGTTATACTTTCATGTTAAATACTAAAACCTGATTGGTTAAGACGCAGTTCATAATCCGTTCTATTACCCTCAGCGTTAGCAACGCACTTAGCAACGGGTAACATTAAAAATTGTTACAGGCGCGAAAATTATGCGCGTACGGTTCGCTGTAGAATTCACGTTATTCCTATATAAAAGCAGTAAAGTTTTCTTTAAAATTAAGACATTCAGTATAATAAAATAAATCGTGCCTGTTTGGGAGGATAACAGTTGAAATTGACACCCCTCGAAAACCATTGTCAACCTCCGCTTCGCGTCGGTTGACAATGGTTATCTCGGGGTGTCAATTTCAAATGTTACCCTCCCAAACAGGCACTATTTATATAATATTACCCTCAGCGTTACCAACACGCTTGGCAACGGGCCGACAGAACAAATTGTTTGATCCGCGTAAAACATGCGTGTATGGTTCATAAATAAAATTTACGTCATTTCTATATAAATAGTGCCTGTTTGAGAGGATAACAGATGAAATTGACACCCCTCAAAAACCATTGTCAACCGACAGGCAATATTTATATTTAGTCTCAGGTTACTGTTTCCGCCGTCGAAATCGCTTATATATTACACATGTGCCATGTATACAGCGAAACAAAAAAAGGGGGAGGACATAACAAAAAATGAAATGCCAGAGCTCGTTATAAAAAAGAAATACAACTAGATGCGATCTCGTTGCGAGCAACGAGTGGGTCTTCCGTCCAATACTTTATTTTCACATGATTTAAATTTTTTTTTAAATTATCAAAAAATCTAAAATTCATCCAATCATTTCGAGAAAGATCTCATTAGACAAAAAATTCTAAGCATAACTTCGATATCATGTTTAAAAATTATTCTGATGTCATTTAAACCCGATTTAATTAAAAAAAAAATCAAATTCAAAAATCATCCAATCAATTCGACAAAGATGTCATTAGACGCGGAATTGTAGGCGCAACTTAGATATCATGTTCAAAAATTATTCTGATGTCATTTAAACACGATTTAATTAAATTTAAATTTTAAAAAAAAAATTAAATTCATCCAATCAATTCGAGAAAGATGTCATTAGATGCAGAATTCAGAGCGCAACTTAGATATTATGTTTAAGAACTAGTTTGATGTCATTTAAACACGATTTAATTAAATTTAAAATTCCAAAATGTTAAAAATCATCCAATCAGTTCGACAAAGATGTCATTAGACGCAGAATTGTAAGCGCAACTTAGATATTATGTTTAGAAATTATTCTGATGTCATTTAAACACGATTTAATAAAATTTAATTTTTTAAAAAAAATTAAAATTCATCCAATTTGACAATTTGAGAAATATGTCATTAGACGCAGAATTTAAAGAGCAACTTAAATATTATGTTTAAAAATTAGTCTGACATGCTTCTATCATTGCTTTTTTGTCATGCATATATGTTTATTTTTCTTTGTTTAATTTTTTCTCCCAATTTTTCCATTCCGGAATTTGTTGCTCTTTGTTGGTACCGGTTCCTATATTTTCTGTCTTATGTATACATACGACTACTACTTGTGTCCATGGCCATGCTGAATAATATGTTCATCATTGTTTTTGATACTTTTGATTGAAAAAAACTTAATTTATTCTAGGCCATGGACATTTATTATTACAAGGTATGTTCAGCTTTTCTTGATATGTTCTAAATACGACGCAAGCTACGGCGTTATTGTAGAATTATTATTAATTCTTGGAGGTGTTGAAAAAAACCCTGGGCCTAGCTCAGATTTGCCCAATGTTAAACTTAGTTCTATTCGTATTGCACACAACAATGTATGTAGTTTATATCCAAAAGTGGACATTGTTACTGCTGAAATGTCTAATTTTGATGTTATATGTATAAGTGAAACACATCTTGATAACTCTATTTATAGTGACTCAATTGTAATTGATGGCTTTCACCCTCCTCTTAGGAAAGACAGAAATAGACGAGGAGGAGGTGTTGCAATATACATTTCAAGTTATTTATCTTTTATTGAACGAACTGATTTATCAACCCCTGGTTTAGAAATTCTATGGGCTGAAATTAATGTTAATTGTAAAAAAATTCTTGTTGGTGTTTTGTACCGACCACCAAGTGCCCTGGCAGATTATTGGAACCTTTTTTGTTCAAATCTTGAAAAAGTAGCACAATGTGAATTACCAGTGTTTTTATTAGGAGATTTCAATGTCAATGTCTTGAGTGATCAAGGTACTTATTTTCGACAAATGGTGCAAAGACTTGGTCTTGATAATTTAATTCATGATGTCACAAATTTTACAGTTAGTACTGGTACCTGTATAGACCTTATCCTTACAAACAACTCTATTCTAGTTATAGATTCATTTATTCTTCCACCATTTTGCAGTACTCATTCGACAATAGGCACCGAGATCAAATTTCAATCATTCAAGCAATATGCATACAAGCGCACAGAGAGGGATTATAAATATGCTAATTACAATGCAATTAATGAAGACATTAGACAAGTTAATTGGGAGGAAGATGTCTTCCAAGGGGAAAACATTGATGACATATACAAATCTTTTTTAGATAAAACCAATGAATGCATTAATAAGCACATACCATCAAAAATTATTACAGTTCGTCCTAGAGATAAAGCATTTATGAATAATACAATTCGCAAATTAATGAGGAAAAGAAATCGTATGCATCACAAAGCTGTTAAAACTCAAAATCCTGTTCACTGGGGAAATTATAGATACCTAAGAAATAGAGTCATAGATGAAATTAGGCGTTCTAGAGATAATTACAATAAAAAAACTTACAGCACAGATTGATAAAACAATACCCCCTGGCAAATGGTGGAGGATTATTAAATCTTTGACTAAACTAAATAATAGCCATAAACCACTACCCCCTCTTAAAGCAGCTGGTCAAACTCTGTTTCATCCAGTTGACAAAGCTGATGCATTTAACAAGTATTTTGCTGAAATCTCATCCTTGTCTGTAGAGCCTCATCTCCCTGACCCTCCGTTACATGGACCTGGGCCACCGAACCATATGAACAATCTTATAATCTCTGACCAAGAGGTATTGGATCAAATTCATATTTTAAATGTAAACAAACCCTCGGGTCCAGATGGTATATCACCCCTTATCATAAAAAATATATCTTTATATATTGTTAAACCCCTTACAAAACTATTTAATCTTTCCCTATGCTTGGGTAAACTCCCTAGCATGTGGAAAATTTCCCATATAACACCGGTATACAAAAATAAGGGTTGTGCGCAAGAAGTTAATAATTACAGACCCATATCTATTACTTCAATACTGTGCAAGATCCTTGAACAAATTATCTTTAAACATATTCACAACTATCTCTTTGAAAATAAAATTATTTACAAATACCAGTCTGGGTTTCAACCTGGAGATTCTACAACTTACCAATTAGTTGAAATTTATAATACTATCATATCCAGTCTTGATAAAGGTAAAGATGTGAGATTGGTTTTTTGCGATATCAGTAAAGCCTTTGACAGGGTATGGCACAAAGGTGTATTATATAAATTAAAACTATATGGCATTTGCAATCAAATTACTAACTGGGTTAAGAACTATTTAGTAGAAAGGAAGCAAAAAGTCTTTTTGGGTGGTTTTTCCTCATCACTCAGACATACTACCTCAGGTGTTCCCCAAGGATCTGTTCTTGGTCCATTTTTATTTTTATTATATATTAATGACATGTCTTATGATATATCAAACAATCTTCGTCTTTTTGCTGATGACACTTCTATATATGTTATTGTTGACAATGACACACAGGCTGTAACAAATTCACTTGTTTCTGATCTTGACAAAATATGTAAATGGTCTGACATATGGGCAGTTGATTTTAATCCCAGTAAAACCAAAAACCTTGATTTCAGTAGAAAAAATATATCTCATCCCCCTGTGCAGTTTGGTATCCATGGTCCATTTATACAAAAAGTTGATAGGCACATCCATCTTGGAGTAAATCTCCAATATGATGGAGGTTGGAAACAACATATTAATTCTATTCATGAAAAAGCTTGTATAAGGTTAAACCTATTGAAACTTGTTAAATATAAGCTATGTAGATGCTCTCTAAAAAAATATATTTTTCATTTATAAGACCAGTTTTAGAATATGCTGATATAGTTTGGGATAATTGTTATGATAGAGAAGTTAAACTTCTAGAAGATATTCAAGTAACTGCTGCAAGGACTATATCAGGTCTTAGAAGTAACTCATCCAGGTCAGCTCTATATGATGAATTGGGTATTAATCTACTATCAGATAGAAGAAAGGTTCATAAACTCACATTATTTTATAAAATGGTCCATGGTCTTGCTGCCAAATATCTACAGGATTTACTTATGCCATGTATACCGCAAAATATTTACTCACTTAGACACCAAGATGATTTTAAATTTGTTATACCCCAGATAAAAACAACTGCCTTTATGAACAGCTTCCTACCTTCATCTATTAAATTATGGAATGAATTACCTCTTCACATTAGAATTTTACCAACTGAGTCTTTATTCAAAACAGCCATAAAAAACATATTCTTTAGAAAGCCAAACAAACTTTATGACTGTGGAAACAGAAAAGCAAATATTATACATTGTCAGATAAGAAATAATGCAAGTAATTTAAATGCTGACCTATTCAATCATTTTTTGTGTGAAAACTCTATTTGTGATATGTGTGGTTATGTATCTGAAAATGCTTATCATTATTTTTTTGTCTGTCCACATTATGATGCAAAGAGGCAAGTTTTTATACAGTCAATAAGTAATTTACACTTAGATATCCCTATCTCTCTGGACTTATTGTTATATGGGGACATTAGTTTGCCTTATAACGAAAATGTTGCTTTATTTAAGATTGTACATGATTATATATTAGCTACCAAAAGATTTAAGTTTTAATGCATTATTCACAGTGTCACTCAAACAGCTGAACTGCTAGCCTTCTACAACTATTTTTCATTTTGTACATAAATAATACCCGGTACCAAGCATTTTGATTCCACTTATTATTTATTTTTTTTTTCCTTTATTTTTCTCTACTATATTCTATTGTTACATTGTACCATCAATGTTTGTCAAATTGACTGTTAAAGGAGAGGGCTCAAATAGGCAGATTGCCTGCTGCCCAATCCTATTATGTGATATTTTTTTACATAATAAAATATTGTTTAAACTACAAAAATTAGTCTGATGTCATTTAAACACAATTTAATTAAATTAAAATTTTCAAAAAATTCAAAAATCATCCAATCACTTCGACAAAGATGTCATTAGACGCAGAATTAAAAGCGCAAATTAAATATTATGTTTTTAAATTAGTATTAGCTCATTTAAACACGATTTAATTAAATTTAAAATTTTCAAAAAAATTAAAAATCATCCAATCAATTCGTCAAAGATGTCATTAGACGCAAAGTTGTAAGCGCAACTTAGATATCATGTTTAAAAATTATTCTGATGTCATTTAAACACGATTGAATTAAATTTAATTTTTTTTAAAAATTAAAAATTAATTCAATCATTTCGAAAAAGATGTCATTAGACGCAAAATTTAAAGCGCAACTTAGATATTATGTTTTAAAATTAGTCTGATGTCATTTTAACGCGATTGAAATGAAATTAAAATTTTTGAAAAACTTAAAAATCATCCAATCATTTCGACAAAAATGACATTAGACGCGAAATTTTAAGCACAACTTAGATACCATGTTTTAAAATTAGTCTGAGGTCATTTTAACGCGATTTAAATGAATTTAAAAATTTTGAAAAATTTAAAATTCATTCAATCAATTTGAGAAAGATTTCATCAGACGCAGAATTGTAAGCGCAACTTAGATATCATGTTTCAAAATTAGTCTGAGGTCATTTAAATGCAATTTAAATGACTTTAAAAAAATTTAAAAATTTAAAATTCATCCAATCAATTCGAAAAAGATGTCATCAGACGCAAAATTGTAAGCGTAACCTAAATATTATGTTTTGAATTTATAGTCTGAGGTCATTTAAACACGATTTAATTAAATTTAAAATTTTCAAAAAAAATAAAAATCATCCAATCAATTCAAGAAAGATGTCATTAGAGGCAGAATTGTAAGCACAACTTAAATATTACATTTAAAAACTAGGCTGTGGTCAATTTTTAAAGATTTAATTAGATTAAAAAAAAAATTAAAAATTTCAAATATATCCAATCAATTCGAAAAAGATGTCATCAGACGCAGAATTGTAAGCACAACTTGGATATTATGTTTTAAAATTAGTCTGAGGTCATTTTATTACGATTTAATTAAATTTCAAATTTTCAAAAAATTTAAATATCATCCCATCAATTTGAAAAAGATTTTATTAGACGCAGAATTTAAGTGCAACTTAGATATTATGTTTTTAAATTAGCCTGAGGTCATTATAACACATTTAATATGAGTTTTAAAATTTAGCTTCCCTACTCGGAATTTCCAGACAATGATTTTTCTTGTGATGCTACACTATCATGTCCTCTATCATTCCTGAAATTTTCAGCTTTTTATCTTTTCTCACTTTAAAATAGATGTGTGGACAATGAAAACTCATCGAAAGTGTGTTCTATATCTTGACACCGGCTAGCTTCCGTACTCGAAATTTCCGGACAATGATTTTCCTCGTGAGGAAAGACGATCATGTCCTCTATCATTCCTGAAAATTTCAGCTTTCTATCTTTGGACGTTTTTGAGGAGATGCGTGGACAAGACGTTTTCGTCAAAAACGTGTCCTATATTTTGACCCCAGCTAGCTTCCATACTCGGAATTTCCGGACAATGATTTTCCTCGTGAGGCTAGACGTTCATGTCCTCTATCATTCCTGAAAATTTCAGCTTTCTATCTTTGCTCGTTTTTTGAGAAGATACGTGGACAAGAGTTTTTTTATAAGTTTGGATAAGTCCGAACCGGAAGTGATTTTAAGAAAATAAAAAAATGTATATAAGCTTTAGATGATATTAGATGGATGCTGAAAATTTGACAAAAATCGGACCACGCATCTCCGAGAAATCTTCTGCACAAAAATTGTAAAGAAAAAAAAAGTGAAAAAGAAACATTACAATAATAGAAGGGTCTTCCGCTGAAGACGGAAGACCCTAAAAAGTAGCTTCTTGTAATTAGTGCTGAAAATTTTATTCATTTTTTGAGGGCTTAATTTTTAGGTGGATTTTTCTAGCACAGCCGTGCGTTTTTATCGCTGCATACTTGTTCAGTTAAGCCACCAATTATGTAATTTATCCTTACAAAAACCATAACACTCAACTATGGGTAGATGAGAGAGAGAGAGAGAGAGAGAGAGAGAGAGAGAGAGAGAGAGAATGGTGTACCAAGCTCAATAGGTTGATCAAGAACTTGAGTTATCTCCCTTTTGACACCGAGTCATGTCACTGTAGTCAACATGTCACCTACAACATCTACCTGGAGGGACATAAGTGAGGGAGGCTTAAAACACATTCCAAATACTAGACATGCAAAACACTAACATCAGAGTCAGTATTGCTGGTATTTTTTTAATTTACCCCTATATTTTTTTTTTACATAGGGACTTACTTTTAAAAGAAATTTTTTTTCCGAATTATGCAGATCGAAGGAAAGTTTCCGCTTTTAAAAATGGGGGGGGGGGGGGGCAGAACCCCTTCTCAGTACCATATATTCAAACAGATTGATTTATTACACACGTTAATTAAATCCCTCTTCACCTTTCTAGCAATGCTCTCTATTTGTATTTGCATGTATCATTTGTAAAATAGGAAAACGGTCTAGGGAAAAGAAAGTCTTTTTTTTTAAATAAAGATTCATCGAATAGTTTGAAAACTATATCATGGCATTCGCGGATCTATACCCCCCCCCCCCCCCTCACGGAAAAATGAAAATTTATAAAGAAGATGGGTGGATAAGGCGTGTATAATGCCCATACGCGATCGGACAGGCTACTGTAAAAATTAAAATATCAATAAATCTGATGGGGTTTTTTTTAAATCATTTAAAACAATATATATTTAACGAATCATTGATTTTTAACCTGAAGGTATGTTTAATACTTGGAATATGTTGACTCAAACAGGCGTATACGTATCAAAACCTGCAAATACTGTCATATTTTAGAACTTCAAGGTATTTTCTTTTATAGAGTGGGTCTGTGCTCCATATTTTTCTCATAATCTAATTAAGGTCTATTGGAAAACAAACCGATTTCAATCAACAAAAACGTGGAGAGATGACCCACTATACATTAAAAATATCATTTTGTATCCTAACAATTGAACGTCTTGAAAAAATAATACAAGTCCGGTAGTTCGTGGCCTAAGTCACTCATAATATTTAAAAAGCCCAATTTGTTGTGTCTGAAATGGCTCATTGGATGGAGTCCCTGGAATAAGCTAACCTTATATATATATAGGGTTTTGATGTTTCGGATTCGATACCACCAAAATTTCCGAGAATATGATTTTTTCTTATTTTTTGTTAAATATATTAAAAACTGACTATAGTTGGAAATTATGCTTTTGCAAGGTTGTATTATAATATATTTGAATAGGTTTAATTGGGGAAAAATAAATTCAAAATTGTATTTCACTACTAAACCGAATGGGCATTTCATTCAAATTTACGTTTATATTTTGATTTGATTAAAGTGCATGCAGGCACGTAGCATCGTTTTTGAAAGGGGGGGGGGGCAGACTCATCCAAAAAATCTTGAAAAGCAAAAAAAATTCGGGGGGGGGGGGGGGGGCTGGCGTACTATATAACTTCAGTTTCACTCCTCATTTCCTTATTTTCATATCAATTTTTTACATACCCCCAAAAAGTGTTGGGGGGGGGGCAACTCCATGATAATTTCATTTTTTTTATGTAAATTTTTAAAAACGTTGATGCTGCGAGAAAAAGTGGGGGGGGGGAGGCTACGTGCCTGGCATGTTCCAACCATCATGATATTTTGTTCAGTGACCTCAGTTCAACAAGTGCGATGTTTGTGCTGCTGAAATAAACACGATTTCCGGTGTCAGTCCGAACAAGACAGTGTGCTGAATTGATGAAGCTTCTTAAAAATTGTAAACAAGTTACAGAGTACATCGAATCATATCGGCTTTTGGGTAGGACGATAAAATATGAGAGGTCTTAAAAATACTACACAAAACATATTCTGGCCAATGTTACTTTGAAATATGTAGACATACAGGATTGCTCTAGAAGTCATCTGTGGCATGAGTTCCATCTCTTTATACGTGACACTTTTGTATTACAGAAGTAGATCCACCATCACAACTTCTGTACAAAAATTCCTGGACTGGACCCACGCAACCACTCCGTAAATTCCTGGATCCACCAAACCTTCTTCCTCTAGGTTATACCGGTAAATAGCTGAACTATAGATGAGATTAAATAATTGAGAAAACTAAGTTGATGATAAATACATTTAAAAGTAAATTTTCCAATAGCATTTTTATTTTTGAATGATTCATTATCTGGGGCCAAGCCGTGGGACCAAAACGACTTGGGGTCGAAACTATAGGATGCCGAAACGACAAGCATCACTGTGACGTATGTATACCGAACAGACGATAGATCAGAGGCAGCAAAATGAAGAATATGTTTACCCATTTAGATCGATAATGGTTCTCCGTGTAAGAAATGAAAGTACATGTTTGTTCAAATGCTGTTTATATTGTACAATGTGGTCTACCTGTGGAATTAATTATGCCAGCGAACACGGAACGGAAAGTCTCGAATTTTCTCCAAACCAACTTTGTACAAATGAATACCGGTAAGCTTTAATTTGTGTTTTACATAGATACAGTGGATGAGAGGAAGAAAAAGACAGACTTGGTCATTGGGCCACATAATTCCTGTTACCTTTGGGCCGGTGTTTTTGTATTAAATTATTCTTGAAGTAAATTAATATGTACTGGTGTCGATCAGATAAATTTTTTGTTAGGGGCCCCTAAAATTGTAAAAACTTTGGAGAGTTGTTTTATGTCAACAAACAACATGTACCGGTACATGTTGATCTCAGTGATTTTAGAGTGACCAATCATCAGACAGAACCACTATGCCCTGGACCCACTGGTGACCTTGGGTGACCCCCAGACCCCTTGATGTAAAATTGGACCCACTGATGTTTTAAAGATAAATAAAGGAAAAAAAAGATTCTTTTTTTGAAAATTTTGTTCACCGGCCAATGTGATTTTATATCTCATTGGTCTTAAATATTAGTACAATTCAATCTTTAAGTTGACAGACTAAACGTTTATGAAAATACATGAATCAATGTTGGCTTTCATTATATACGTAGACAGTTTGAAAAAAAATAAAATAAACTAGACTCTTGTTGCAAAAGCAACAAAAAGGTCTTCCGTTTTGATATACATGTATCAATTTAACTGTAAGACATTGCTTCTCTCACATAGAAAAAAACTGGATATGATAATTATTGTGAATGATATATCCAGACGTTACTTACATGTAAAACAACGAGAATGAAAAAGAAATCAATTTTGAAGTACTTTCTGTGACGACCGGAAGTAGCGCTGAACTAAACAAAAATGTTAACCATTTGTACAATCATAATCCAATCTTTCCTTGAAGTTTGGTTGTTCACGTCTCTGCCAAAATCTAAGATCTCTTTGAAAAATATTTTTTGTCTCGGGACCGGAAACGGACAAACGGAAGTGATTTTAAAAAAAAGCTGGCATTTCTCGTACAACTGCTTAGCGTACATCACTGTTTATCAGTCTAGATGAAACACCCAAGAAAATCAGTTAAACTTGTTAAAAACATGATTTGTTTGAACCATTCCGGTAAGAACCGGAAGTGACAGTTGACAAAATAAAACCCGTTAAACACATTGCCAATCAAATTTCTATAAATCATGAAAGCTTTGTGTCTCAATCACTTACAGAGACAAAAATATCGCGGACATCAAATTTGAAAAAAGGAAAGCTACATAGAGATATTTGAGATATCTCACCGGAAGTAAAATTTGCTTGCTAATTAAACATTATATAGATGACATATGTAAGATTGTATACTGATATTTTCATTTTATGTAAAATGAATAATATATGAAAAAAACAAATTTTTGAATTGCTTCCGCTGACGACCAGAAGTTACGCCGAACAAAACAAAATAGTGTAAACACATGTACATTCATAGGTCTATCATCCCACAAAGTTTGATTGTTTAAGTTGTCACAGTTTTTGAGATCTCTTCGAAATAAGGTTTTTTGTTTCGGGACAGGAAACGGACAAACGGAAGTGCTTAATGTAAATTTTATTAAATATTTTTTGTATACTTGCCCATTGCATTTTATTGTTCATCGAGCACACTACATATGTCAAAGACAAAAAGTTAACTGATAAAAAGCTCGATTTGTTTGATCTCTTTCTGTGTGGACCGGAAGTGACGGAAGACAAAATGAAACCGATTAAACACATCTTCAATCAAATGTCTATCATCCATGAAAGTTTTGTGCTTTGATCTCTTATAGTTTCTGAGATCTCGTTTGTACAAAATGTGTTTAAAAAAAAGATACCTGAGATATTTGAGATATCTCACCGGAAGTAGAATTTTGTTGTTGATATAACATCGCAAAGATTACTTTCGTGCAGATTTATGCTTAAATATTTATTTTATCGAAAAGGAATTTAATGCGTAAAAGTAGTTTATTTTAAAGTACTTCCGGTGACGACCGGAAGTTACGACGAACAATACAAAATAGTTTAAACACATCTACAACTATAGGTCTATCATCCCACAAAGTTTGGATGTTCAAGTCTTAATCGTTTCATAGATCTCATTGTCCATAGCTTTTTGTCGCGGGACAGGAAACGGACGACAGGAAGTGAATTTTGAAAAAATGAAAAAAAGCCTAGAGATATTATCATTTTCTATCAGTCCTGAAAATTTCAAGAAAATCCTTCCAGCCATCTCTGAGAAATCTTTTGGACAAAAAAAGGAAAAAAAAAATAATAACTAGACACTTCTTGCAAAAGCAACAAAATGGTCTTCCGTTTTGATATACATGTATCAATTTAACTGTAAGACATTGCTTCTCTCACATAGAAAAAAAAGTGGATATGATAAATATTGTGAATAATCTCAATCACTTACAGAGACAAAAATCTCACGGACATCAAACTTGTAAAATGGAAAGCTACACAGAGACATTTGAGATATCTCACCGGAAGTAAAATTTATTTGCTAATTTAACATTATATAGATGACATATGTAAGATTATATACTGATATTTTCATTTTATGTAAAATGAATAAAATATGAAGAAAACAAAATTTTTGAAGTGCTTCCTCTGACGACCGGAAGTTACGCCGAACAAAACAAAACAGTGTTAACACATGTTCATACATAGATCTATCATCCCACAAAGTTTGGTTGTTCAAGTCGTCACCGTTTTTGATATCTCGTCGAAATAAGGTTTTTTGTCTCGGGACAGGAAACGGACATGCGGAAGTGCTCAATGTAAATTGTATTAAACATTTCTTGTATACTTGCCTTTTGTACGTCATATTTCATTTATCTAGCTAAAAATATCAAAGAAAAACAGTTCAACTGATAAACAGCTCGATTTGTTTGAACTCTTCCGGTGTGTACTGGAAGTGACGGAAGACAAAATGAAACCAGTTAAACACATCTTCAATCAAATGTATATCATCCACGAAAGTTCCGTGTCTTGATCACTTATAGTTTCTGAGATCTCGCGGGTACAAAATGTGTTTTAAAAAGGCTTCCTGAGATGATTGAGATATCTCACCGGAAGTAGAATTTTTTTGTTGATTTAACATTGCATAGATAAGTTATGCATAGAATTATACTTATTTATTTAATTTACGGAAAATGAATTTAATGCGTAAAATAACTATTTTTGAAGTGCTTCCGGTGACGACCGGAAGTTACGACGAACAAAACAAAAGTGTTTAAACACATCTACATACACAGGTCTATCATCCTACAAAAATTGGTTGATCAAGTCTTTACCATCTTTGAGGTCTCGAGGTGACAAGCTTTTTCATTGCGGGACAGGAAACGGACGACTGGAAATGAATTTTTAAAAAATGAAAAAATCATTCCTACACTTTATCATTCTCTATTATTCCTGAAAATTTCAAGAAAATCTATCCAGTCATCTCTGAGAAAATCGGGGAAAAAAATAATAATAACTAGATTCGATCTCGTTGCGAGCAACGAGGAGGTCTTCCGTCTGATTTTAGAATTTGAGATATATGTTCGATCTTGATTTTGCTGTGAACAACTAAACATGTTTAAGAATAGAAAATCAGGGTGTACATTCGAAGGGCAAGATACTATTTTGTTTCAGGTGTAAGAGCTTTGTTCAACAAGTATTTGCAAATTCGTAACCATTCTTGAGATATCCAACGTTTAAGGGGCCGGTCCATTTTCTCCTTATTGGGGCCACTGTGCCTAAGTTTGAAGGTTGCAAGATTAAGGTTGTCAGATAAATAGATTTGCTTCTATAATACATTACAAAATATACCTCGGTAAAGAGATAGGGAAAATTTTTAGGTCCCTAATATTAGGGGCCAGCCCCTTTTGCGTGGTATCAAATGAAAGGTCATTTAATTTTAAAGACATTTTGTTCAACAATTGTTTAGAAATTCGTTACCGGTTTTTGAGATATCTGAGAAAAAAAAAGTTTGAGTGGCCGGTCCTTTATCTCATTTTTTAGGCCACTAAACCAAATTTTGAAGGTTGCATGATTTTAGGTTCATTTTTTAAGCATCTTTTCTTCTATACTGCATTTCAAAATATTTTAACTTTTGGAGATATAGGTGATCAAAGTTTTGGATTTTGACCCTTTAAAACCCCTAATTACGTAACACATGAAACAATCGTTATGTTTTCGGGCTTCATAACTGAAAGATAAATATATTTAAGGTCTTCTGTTTCCAACGGAAGACCTTATAGTGATTGTTAGGTTTTTTCTTTCTTTCTTATTATTATTATTTTTTTCCCCTTTTTCTCTCGTGAATTTCTCAGAGATGTTTTGATGGATTTTTATAAAATTTTCAGGAATGACAGGAAATAAAAAGATCTAGAGGATTTTTATTAAAAATGTTCTAAATTCACTTCCGGTCGTCCGTTTCCTGTCCCGCGACAAAAAGCTTGTCACCTCGAGATCTAAAAAACGGTGAAGACTTAAACATTTAAACTTTGTGGGATGATAGACCTATAGCTGTAGATGTGTTTAAACACTTTTGTTTTGTTCGTCATAACTTCCGGTCGTCACCGGAAGCACTTAAAAAATATTTTTTTTTTACGCATTAAATTTTTTGTCAATAGAATAAATATATAAGAATAAATCTATACATAGGAAATCTCTGCAATGTAATATCAACAAAAAAATTACACTTTCGGTGAGATATCTCAATTATCTCAGGTAGCTTTTTTAAAACACATTTTGTACCCGCGAGATCTGAGAAACTATAGACGATCAAGACACGAAACTTTCATGGATGATAGACATTTGATTGAAGATGTGTTTAACCGGTTTTATTTTGTCTTCCGTCACTTCCGGTCCATACCGAAAGAGTTAAAAAAATCGAGCTGTTTATCAGTTTAACTGTTTTCCTTTCATATATTTTAGTTAGATAAATGAAAAATAATGTATAATAGGCAAGTATACAAGAAATATTGAATACAATTTACATTGAACACTTCCGTTTGCCCGTTTCCAGTCCAGAGACCAAAAACCTGATTTCGACGAGATCTCAAAAACAGTTACGACTTGAACAACCAAACTTTGTAGGATGATAGACCTATGTATGTACATGTGTTTACACTATTTTGTTTTATCCGGCGTAACTTCCGGTCGTCACAGGAAGTACACCCAATTCTGATATTTTTAAAAATATTTTGGTTATTTAGCATTGAAGTAACATTTTAGCTATAGAAATACGAAAAGTCATTTACACATGGTTAAAAAAAAAAGATCTACTTCCGGTGAGACATCTCAAATATCTCGGGTAGCCTTCTTTTTTAAAAACAAAGTACCCACAAGAAACTGTGATAGATCAAGACTTATATAGATAATGGACATTGATTGAAAATGTGTTTAACGGGTTTCATTGGGTCCTACGTCACTTCCGGTTAATAATTGAAATGTTCAAAAGCAATAGAATTTTTTTTTAAAACTTTTAACTTTTTTTAAAAACATTTTACTCAATGTGATTAACAGTAACGTACATAGGTAAATGAACTAACATATCTACTTTCCGTTTTTTAAATCACTTCCGTTTGTTCGTTTCCGGTCCCTAGATAAAAACCTTTTTTCAAAGAGATATTATAACTAACGAAAACTTGAACATCCAAACTTTGAGGAAAGACAAAATGTACATGTATCCATTTTTCGTTTACAAGATAACTGGATTTTTTGTGCAGATTAATACATGAGGAACGGAAGACCTTTTTGTAACTATAGCAACAAGAGTCTAGTTATTATTTTTTTTTTCCCCTTTTCTCTCGTGAATTTCTCAGAGATGTCTTGATGGATTTTCATAAAATTTTCAGGAATGACAGAAAATAAAAATATCTAGAGGATTTTTATTAAAAATGTTCTAAATTCACTTCCGGTCGTCCGTTTCCTGTCCCGCGACAAAAAGCTTGTCACCTCGAGATCTATAAAACGGTAAAGACTTAAACATTCAAACTTTGTGGGATGATAGACCTATAGCTGTAGATGTGTTTAAACACTTTTGTTTTGTTCGTCATAACTTCCGGTCGTCACTTGAAGCTCTTAAAAAATAATTTTTTTACGCATCAAATTTTTTGTCAATAGAATAAATATATAAGAATAAATCTATACATAGGAAATCTCTGCGATGTAATATCAACAAAAAATTTCTACTTCCGGTGAGATATCTCAATTATCTCAGGTAGCTTTTTTAAAACACATTTTGTACCCGCGAGATCTCAGAAACTATAAGCGATCAAGACACGAAACTTTCATGGATGATAGACATTTGATTGAAGATATGTTTAACCGGTTTCATTTTGTCTTCCGTCACTTCCGGTCCATACCGGAAGAGTTAAAAAAATCGAGCTGTTTATCAGTTTAACTGTTTTCCTTTGATATATTTTAGTTAGATAAATGAAAAATAATGTACAAAAGGCAAGTATACAAGAAATATTGAATACAATTTACATTGAACACTTCCGTTTGCCCGTTTCCTGTCAAGAGACCAAAAACCTGATTTCGACGAGATCTCAAAAACAGTAAAGACTTCAACAACCAAACTTTGTGGGATGATAGATCTTTGTATGTACATGTGTTAACACTATTTTGTTTTATCCGGCGTAACTTCCGGTCGTCACAGGAAGTACACCCAATTCTGATATTTTTAAAAATATTTTGGTTATTTAGCATGGAAGTAACATTTAAGCTATAGAAATACAAAAAGTCATGTACACATGGTAAAAAAAAAGATCTACTTCAGGTGACACATCTCAAATATCTCAGGTAGCCTTCTTTTTTTTTTAAAAAAAAAAAAGTACCCACAAGAAACTGTGATAGATCAAGACTTATATAGATAATGGACATTGATTGAACATGTGTTTAATGGGTTTCATTGGGTCCTACGTCACTTCCGGTTAATACTTGAAATGTTCAAAAGCAATAGAACTTTTTTAAAAACTTTTAACTTTTTTAAAAACATTTTACTCAATGTGATGAACAGTAACGTACGTAGGTAAATGAACTAACATATCTACTTTCCGTTTTTTAAATCACTTCCGTTTGTTCGTTTCCGGTCCCTAGATAAAAACCTTTTTTCAACGAGATATTATAACTAACGAAAACTTGAACATCCAAACTTTGAGGAAAGACAAAATGTACATGTATCCATTTTCTGTTTACAAGATAACTGGATTTTTTGTGCAGATTAATACATGAGGAACGGAAGACCTTTTTGTTGCTATAGCAACAAGAGTCTAGTTGCTTCTATAATCTTTTACAAAATATCCCTCGGTGAAGAGCTATAGATAAAAGATTTTAGAGCCCTCTAGGTCCTTATTATATGGGGTAAGCCCCTTTTTCGTGATATCAATTGAAAGGTCATTTAATGTCAATTCGTTACTGTTTTTGAGATATCTGAGTTTTAGGGGACGGTCCGGTATCTCCTTATTCAGGCTACTGAACCAAATTTTGACGTTTGAATTATGTTAAGTATATCATTTTGAGCATATTTTTTTCTATACTGCATTTCAAAATAGTATTCCTTTTGGAGGTATAGGTGATCAACGTTTTGAATTTTGCACCCCCCCAAAAACCCTTATTACGTAACACATGAGAAAATCGTTATGCTGTTGGACTTTAAAACTGCAAGATAATGATATTTGCTTCTATAATCCATTTCAAAATATCCCTAGGCGATTAGCTATAGCTATAAGATTTTAGAGCCCTCTAGGTCTCTAATATATGTGGCCAGCACCACTTTCTTTGTATCAAATGAAAGGTTATTTAATTTTAGAAAAAAATTTGATAAACAGTTGTTCAGAAATTTGTTACCGTTTTTGAGATATCTGAGAAAAACATTTTAGGGACCGGGCCCTTTTCTCCTTATTTGGGTCGCTGAACAACAATTTGAAGGTTGCATGTTGTTAAGTACATCAATGGAAGACCTTAATAATAGGGGGAAAAAGCAAGAATAACAATAAGGTCTTCCGTTGGAAACGGAAGACTTTAATAATAAGAAAAGTGAATTAGAAACAATAGAATAATAGAAGGGTTTTCCGCTGAAGACGGAAGACCCTAAAAATTAAAGACTGTATCTGTCAAAATCTTAATGGAAGTGTATTTTCAACATGTACTACAATCCAACAACCCTTTGATGTTGAATAGTTTATGTTGAAAATCCAAAAAAAAAGAAAAAAAAGAAAACGAAATTGGCTCCGGCGGGATTAGAACACACAGACTTTGCCGGTGTCATAACAGTATTTCAGCGAAGGTTCACGTCAAAACATGGCTGACGCGAAATAATTCCCGAATTTCTTTTTGAATTTGGGGCGTTTCCTCTCGGGGCAGGAGCTAAATGTCTGTATGAGATGAAAAACAACGTGTGAGATGTCTGACTACACAGGTTTGGTAACAGTGCGAGGTCATTTGAAATATTGATGCGTGTTTGTGTCTGGAGGGGGGTGAAAAGACCCGATCTCGCTTTTCGTCGTAAATAAATCGAAAGTAGAATTTTGAGGTGTGGATCTCGGATTCGGTTAACGACATTTAGGGGAAGTAAAGTCCTAAAACAATGACTGATGCATTTTGCACATGTATTTCAGTGCTGTGATTTTTTTCCGTGTCGTTTACTCTTGTGTTTGACTGTTGTATTTCAACAGGATTGATAAAATCTTTATAAATGTAGAAATAACGAAATCAGTAACACGTAAATTTATTCGGTAAAAAATTTATGAGAGTAATTTCCACAGTTCTAACATTCATAAGTAGCTTACACGCTATCGTAGATACAGACTAAACGGAAAACAAGATATATACATGCAACAGAAATATTACGCGGCTGCTTACATCCCTTGTACTGTGTAAATTTTAAGTCCTCGTACAGGCTATACTTGCCGCTTGATCTCAGGAATTTCTTCTAAATTGTTCAATCCGCTGCATATTTGGCAGACAATAAGAATGGGGTCCGAGGTATATTTACACAAAATTTCATTAGGATTGAGCGAAGGGTTCGGGAGTTAGAATTTTTTACTACATTACATGTCAAGCACGCCAATCGAAACTCAAATGCCCAAAAACTCATAACTCGCTTAAAAATGAACGAATTGGTCTGGCCATTGGTACAAAAATCAAGAATGGTACTGGGGTTGAAATAAAAGGTTCAAATTGAAACATCCAGTAATATGGGGCCAGTACCTTTTTCTTGGAAACCTTTTATATGACAAGTTATTTGATTTTAAAGACATTTTGTTCGACAATTGTTTGGAAATTTGTTACCATTCTTGAGATATCTGAGAAAGAATGTTTTAGGGGCCGGTCCCTTATCTCCTTATTGGGGACGCTGAACCAAATTTTGAAGGTTGCATGTTGTTAAGTACATCATTTTAAGAATCTTTTCTTTTATACTGCATTTCAAAACATTTCTCCTTTTTGAGATATCGGTGATCAAAGTTTTGGACTTTTGGCCCCTAAAAACCCGTAATTACGTAACACATGAGAAAATCATTATACTGTTGGGCTTCATAACTGTAGGATGAACATATTTGCTTCTATAATCTATTACAAAATATCCCTCGGTGAAGAGCTATGGGCAAAAAACTTTAGAGCCCTCTAGTTCCCTAATTTGAGGGACCAGCCCCTTTTTGCTGATTTCAACTGAAAGGTCTTGTAAATTCAAACTAATTTTACATTACATGTTTTAACAAAATATTTTCCAAAAAAGAGATAAAAGAGGAAAAGCACGAAAATTGACGACGCTTTTCATATCTCAATTTTCGAGCCCTACCGAGCTTTGGCGCATGTAGTGCTAGACATGTAAAACAACAACCATGCAAAACTTTAATCTTTCCTCTACCAACTGTAGAAATTTGAGCTCAATATCTTTTATACTTTAGGAGAACTGCCGCAGACAAAATACCCATATAAAAATCGTCAAAACGTCAATATCGCAAAAACGGATTTGACGTCATCAATGCAAAAAATTTGCTATCAAGTTCAGACCAATATGTATCACATCTGAAATTTTGATGGAGATCGGCCGAGTCGTTGCTGAGAAATCGCGTGCACAAAAAACGGAAGAAAAAAAATAATAACTAGACACGATCTCGTTGCGAGCAACGAGGAGGTCTTCCGTCCGATTTTTAGAAGGTGATATGTTATCTTGACTTTGATTTTCGAAAACGAATCATGATAAGAATGAGTGGAGTACAAATGCTTTTCTGCTTCACTTATTTTTTTTACGTTGGTTTTTCAAATACCTGCATTACTTCATATGGAGATAGAAGAGATTAAAAATTTTTACCTCTGGTACCTGAAACCCCTAATTACGTAACGCATGTGAAAATCATTATAATGTTTGCATATGTAAACGTATCATAATTGATTTTCCTTTCATAACCTTTTACAAAATATCTTTCAATAAAGGGCTATAGATAAAAGACTTAAGACCCATCTAGATCCCTAAATTTAAGGGCTAGCCCCTTTTTAATATTAAATAAAAGGTCATTTTGTTTTAAACACATTTTGTTCAACAAGTGTTAAGAAATTCGTTACCGTTTTTAAGATATATCGGAAAGAACGTTAAAGAGGCTGATCCGTAGTCTCCTTTTGGGGGCCTTTTAAGGAAATTTTGAAGATTATTTATTGTTTGATACATAATTTTGAGCAACTTTTCGTTTATACTGCATTCAATATATTGAATATATATTAAAAAAATATTTTACGTAACACATGAAAAATCATTACATTAACTGTATGAAAATCATATTGGATTCTTTAACCTTTAACAAAATATCTCTCAATAAACGGCTTTAAATAAAAGACTTAAGACATATTTGGATCCCAAATTTGAGAGGTTAGTTCCTTTTAGTTAACATCAAATTCAAGGTCATTTAATTTCAAACACATTTTGTTCAACAAGTGTTTTCAAGACATTACCGTGTTTGAGATATCCCAGAAAGAACGTTTAAGAGATCAATCCTTGTTCTCCGTATTAGTGCCGTTTATCGAACTTTTGAAGGTTGTATATTGTTTAGTACATGACATTTTGAGCATGTTTTCTTCTCTACTGCATGTCAATAAATATTTTTATTTTCTGTGATATGGGTGATTAAAATTTTGGAGTTTTAACCCGAAGAACCCCTTATTACGTAATAAATGAGAAAACCATTACCTTGCTCTAATACATAACTGTAAGATAAATTTATTTGCTTCTAAGGCATTTCAAAAGATATCTCTTAGTAAACAGTCATAGATGAAAGACAGTGGGACCCATCTGAGCCACTTATTTGAGGGTTAGTCTCTTTTTCTTGATATCGAATGCAAGGTCATTTGATTTTAAACACATTTTATTAACAAGTGTTTAGAAATTCTTTACTGTTCATGAGATATATGGGAGGGAACATTTATGGGGTTGATCCCTTATCTCCATAAAGGGTCGTTTAACGAAATCTTGGTCACTATTGGAAGTGTCTGTCGTTATATAATAAATATGAAATGAATAGTTTTGTAACTTTAATCATTTTGTCAGCAAATTTTAAGACATTATATAGGTTGGGACCAATCGCCCAAATGGGATATACTAACCCGTTTGAGACATAGTAGCCTAAATAGGATATAAATTTGAAGTGCAAAAAAAACAACAACTAATTTTGAAATTTTTGATATTTTGCACAAGTTGAAATGGAAATCTGAAAAAAAATTGTAACCAGTTATAGCAGGGGGCAAGAATTTCCGCAAACATCTATTTGCTTGGTGTGATGGTCAAAATTAAGGCATCGTGGTAACTGTAGTAAGTTGATACCCTTTCGACTTTTGCCATTAAAGAATTTGACATATAAACATGGTCTAAAATAGTAGCTCCTTCTGTTGTTTTGAAATTAACGATTTGCCTACAACCATGGTTAATCATAAAAGTCTGAATAAGGCCTGCAGAAGAAGCGTCTTCATTGAAGTCTCCAACACATGCAAAGAATTGACTCTGAGATTTGTAATATGTAATCACCTTTTCGAGTTGCATCAAAAACTTTGTAACATCCAAGGAGTTGGGACGATATACAGTGACAACGGCAATATCTTCTGGCATACATTTTACACAGATTCCTTCAATATTTTTCACAGGAAGTGAACTAACTATCTTATTAGAAGCGGTTTCTTTTATGTAAACACCCACACCACCACCTTTTGAGGCATGCAATTGAGAAACTTGCGTATTTGTGCAATCATATGAATCCGCTCTATTCGTTTGATGAAATCTGAAACCATTTAATTCAAAAACATTCACGTTTTGTCCAGGTCTTAGCCAAGTCTCTGTTAGGCAGATTATGTCTGCATTTTTACATCGAAAATCCATCTGAAGATCATTGAAATGTTTGCTAAGGCTTTGAATATTGTGAAGATATATCTTTATGCCATTATCTGATGTTTCAGCGTTTGGGAGTGTTAATTTTGGCATTTTATCTAGAGCTGCATTGACTTCTGGATCAGCATAAATTCTTTTCTGTACCATTTCAGGTTTATTTGATTCAATGAATAATCCTTGTTTTGATGTAACCCTGCTCAACGCAACATAACCTTGTCCGGGTGAAAATATCCGGTCTAAATTAACTACTACTTTATCAACTGTCAATCCTTGCACTTTGTGCGCTGTACAGGCCCATGACAATCGTAACGGAAACTGATGCCGAACAACATTTTTTGTTTTTTGGGACATAATATCCTCATGAATCGTTTCAATTAAAACAATATTTCCATTTTTTATTCCTTTTCCATGTTTCTTCCCAACATTTTCATTATCAAAGGTTACTCCTATTGCAACAACTGTGTTTTGTGCATGTCTCTGACCGTAGAAAAATTTTGATACAATTCCCATATCTCCGTTTACAAGGCCATCATCTACGTTGCAGTTTCTTGTGAGCATCACTCTTGCACCGAGTCCTAATAACAATGTGCTTGGAAGACTGTCTGTTTTAGAGCTTGTCAATGGCGTATCTCTCACGATCAGTTTTCCTGTAGTTCTATCTTTTGTGGAGTCTTGAGCATCAATCTCAACAAAGTCGTCACATTTTTTTCTAAGCATTGTCAAGTTATAAGCATTAACCTCATCATTTGTTGCATAGACATGAAGGACATCGTCTGGCCCCTCTCGTACACATTCGTTTAAGATAGCGTTAGTTTGTTCTTCTAATGGTTGTTTTATTTCTCTTGTTCGAAGTGTATTCAGTGCCTCTGCAAATGGAATGTCTTGTCGTTGCCTCATAATTTCTGTCAATTCTACTACCTTGAAAAGTTCTACCCAAAAATCGAAAGGATAAAGAGCACTTTCCTTATAGAGACGTTCATCTTTGCGCTGTTTCACAGGCGGAAGCTGATAGAAATCTCCAACGGCAATTACTGACACTCCCCCAAATGGTTCCTTGCATTTCTTAATCTGTACTAGTCTTTCATGAATATAGTATAATAATCTTTTATACACCATTGAAATTTCATCAATGACCAGAATTTGAAGATCCGAAAGTTGAACTCGCATTTCACTGAGACTCTGTTCTCTTAATGGTTCATAAGGCAATGGCATATGTTTTGGCAGTGAAAACAAATGGTGAATAGTATTTCCTCCGATGTTAAATGCAGCTGTTCCTGTGAAAGCTGTAAGAAGAACTGAAACACTATCGGGAGTTGTCAAGTTTTTTCCCAGTAAGCGTGATGCTTCATACTGCATGGCTTTAATTAGATGACTCTTGCCTGTTCCTGCTCCGCCAGTTATGAAAATGTGCAGCGATTCAAGTTTTTTGCCGAAGCTTTTCTTTAAACACCAATCTCTCACCAAGTAAAATACTTTCATTTGAGTCTCATTCAAATTTTGTAGAACATGTGTTATCTGTTCTCTTGACTGTGTATTTTGGTTTACCTTGTAAAGAACATCAGAATTATTTTGAGGTTGCATGTCTGGCAATTCTTCTGTAGCATTCAAGTCTAGATCAACATTTCTATCTCTAGAGCATTCATGTCTCATTACTTCTGTCTCTGGACAAAGGTTTGCCCAAGCATCTTCTGGCTCCCCGATCTGTTCGAAGTTTTCTTGTGCTTCTGCGATTACATCTTCATTTTGGGCATACCTTGCTCTGTTTGTGTCAACAATGGATTTGACAGATTGCAATTTCTGTTTTCCTAATATTCGCACGTGCCCGTTTTCGTAAAATGCCTCATATTGATCATAACCTGGTGGTTTTAGTTGATTAATTCCCAAGTAAGGCAAGAACAGTTGTAATTGGCTCTGGTAATACTTTTCCGGCATTTTTTTAACATCGAATCTTGGGTATCGTATTATTGCCGGCTTGGCACGTGTTCGCTTCTGAATAAATCCTTTTGAATTTTGCAGTTCAAACACATTTTCATTTTTAGTCTTTGGAACCTGTGATTTGGCAAGGACTCTGAATTCTGAGCAAAATTCTGCCAGGCACATGTTTTGAAACAACGGTTCATTTGGCCGACTTTCATATCTGTCTACAATATTTGTCATCCATATGTCTTCATCATCTTCTTCCTCAATTTCATCGTTTTTTCTTGATTTTTGTATTCTTTTAATTTGGGACAATGGTTTTGTCAGTCTTGTCGGATTTTCTCCCACTGGTATAAAAACAACCTTTCTCGAACATTCCTTCATCTTCAGGTTACAAACGCGATACACAGCTTCCTGTGCACTCACTTCTCTGTGATTTAAATACGCAGAGCCAATTTTCTTTAAGGTTGATCGGGCACTTTCATTGCCTTCTTCTGCCTCTATTTTGGTTTGTCTTAACACCATTCCCATTTCTCTCTCAGACTTTGATATGTATGAAATTATGTAGACTATACAACTAAATGGATCCAAAACATACTGAATATCCATGTTAGCATTCCAGCATTTCAAAAGACATGGATTATACTGATTGGTCCATAATTCAGATGGGTTTCTTTTAAGAACAACTGATGTTTTCTTTGCTAATCGTTTGTGTGCTTCCATGTACTGAGCTTGTGTCAAGCCTAACTTCTCGAAAACCTGTTCTGTGTTTTCCAATCCGTTTTCATCATCTTGGATTTCATTCCAAACTTGTAAAAGGATTTGTTTAGCTTTTGACTCTTCCTCTTTGAAATATATTGCATCCGCATCATTTTCGAAGTTGTCTTCCTCATTCGGAAAGTTGATGAATGTACATGCAGAAGGAGGTCTAGGAAAATTAAACCTACATTCTGTGCCCTTTTTTCTACAAGATTTGGAATGTTTTTTGCTGTGTTGTTGTACTGACAAAACAATATCCCTCAGCTCCAAATCTTCATTCTCAGATGGTATTGTACAACTCACATAATTGTCAATAAAATTGCATACTTCTTCCTCTCCATCCTCATCAAGCTTTGGGGCATTTTCTACCCAATATAAGCAATGCATGTGGGGTGACCCTCTTTGTTGGAATTCAACTCTCTGGAAATAATCAGTAACATTTCCAATTGGTTGTGATGGTGAAAATATCACTTCTGTTTGAAAAACATGAAATCTATGCTCGAACATTCTAGCAACTGTGACAGGATTACTTCTCAGCACTTCATTTTTTTCACTCCAGTCCAACATAGTAGGATCTCTAGCATCATTTTGATGGCTCAAAATTGTTGAAATTGCATCATTCCATCTATGTTCTGCAGCAGAAAATGAGCAAAACCACGTTGGGATTCCTAGCTGACGAAGCATAGCAAACAGATCTTTTTGTGCGGCTGACCAATATGCTGGTGTTCCACGGATGGGTTGCATAAATCTTAAAACCTCGTCATTCTTCATCATCTTTGATAGAACTTCGGGGTTTTGTACCATATTAGCTGTCATAGTTTGGTCACATTCCAGTCTCCTAACAGATTTTCTGATAGATATTTGCGTTTTCTCTATAACTTGATTTAAGTCAGACAGAAATTGGCTGAAAAAGATGTAGCTACTGTCTTTTGCAAATCTGTCATCAGTATTCATAAGACGATTGTTGAAGTATCTTGACAGTGTAATTCGTGTTTCTCTCTCGTCATTCCATGAAAATTTTCCAGTAGGAAAGAGGTATGGAAATGTTTTTGCCTCATTACCTGGTTCCTGCAACATTCTTATCGGATTATTTCCTTCACCTGGAGCGATATCATAAATATCATCGAAGTAATGATCGAGAACCACCTGAGCAATATCAACTGGTTGTAAGCAAGAATCTGTCGCAATCTGCTGTTGTTCATCGTCGTTTGATAATTGTTCCTCATTTTCAGATGCTGTGTGGCAATTGTCAGCAGTTCCATTCCAGTTTGTATCTATTACTACATCTTCATACCATTGATTGTTTCTTTTCAAATACTGTAATGCCTCGAAGACGTGTTTTGGATTAACAAACTGGTATTCGATGTATCCTTTATAATTCAGCTTCCTTTTTAGCTTCACTCTTAGTAAGTGGTCTTCCTCTGGATTCATTGGTAAACTTGTTACTTTTTTCAAATCTGATGGAACACATACAACTGGCCCATGAATATTTTGTTGACCTCCGTGTGGAAGAGCCATAACTTTCATAAACGGAATGTGTATCGCAATCAAGTGTTTTTCAAGACTGTTTAATTCTTCAAATTCCTTTGGAATATCTTCAAGGACCATTTTATTTGCTGCAGATTCTGCTGGAATATTTCCACTCAAAATTTTCCTGTGACATGTAAAACAAATCCATAAATTGGATTTTATACAGTTTTCTAAACATGTCTCTGTACACTGGTGGCAATACTTGTCTTGAATGCAAACTTCTGCAACATTCGCTGCCTGTTCGTGTTTGGTATAAGTGCGTCGTTCACACTTTTGAACTTGATTTTTAAATAAGAGCCGATCACAGCAACAGCATGAATAATCTATCCCTTGTTTAGCTTTTTCTTTAAATACTTTCATAGTTTCTTCCTGATTTTCCAATCTAGTTCGTTGAACATTTCTCCGTTTCTTTATTCTCTCTTTTATTTTTGCTTTTGCTGTTGGACTGGATTCGTATTGATTTTTACTTGAAGCTTTCCTTTTTGACCTGAATAAATCATCTTTTTCATACTTTTTAGCTGCTGCATTAAGTTTTGTTTCCCGGAAGTTTTCATTTTCCCTGTATTTCAATGTGCTTGCAATATTGACATGCATCCTGTGCACTTCATCTAACTTGTACTTCAGTTTACTGATTGTTTTAACATGTTCTCGGTGTTTAGCGTTTGATTCGTATTTCTGAATACTTTTCCTTTTCATGTCATATCTATGCTGTCTATCAGTTGAATACTTCTCAATGCTTCTCTTTTTTATTTTTTCTTTATGTTCTTCATTATTTCTATATTTGTCAGTGCTTCTTTTTTTGACTTTTTGCTTGTGATCAATATCTGCAGCATACTTCTTAATACTTCTCTTTTTGACATCCTGTCTATGCTCAGTATCTGTCGCATATCTCTCAGTACTTCTCTTTTTGACAACACCTCGATGGTCAATATCAGTTGCATACTTCTCGATACTTCTCTTTTTGGAAGCATTCTTATATTCTTGATCTGAAGCATATGCCTCAATAATTCTTGTTTTCACTCTTTGTCTATGGCTAGGATCTTTTTGATATTTGATTTTGCTTCTATCTTTTGTTTTGATATTGTAGTCAGTGTCAGAATGATACCTTTGTTTGCTAACATTTTTAACATTATGTTGGAATTTTTCATCATCTAAATATCTTTGAGCTGCTGTTTTGAGTTTTTTATTTCTGAAATTCATGTCATTCTGGTACTTCTTTCTCAAAGAGTGTTTCCGTTCCTCTGCATAACTATAATTTTTTGGTGGTTCTGACGATTGTTGTCTATTTTTTGCAATCGTGTCCGGTTTCGGCATTGCTTTTCATACTCAAGGGAACTTTTACGGGTTGGCATTCGGGTCAAGTTTGACTCTTTCCCATTAACCGAGAGCACAACATTATAATGGTTTTGTTGGCAATGATTTAAGTAAAGTGCTCCTGTTGTATTTTGCTCATGTGGTTCCACATCATTTACCGAAAATCGTATCCATCTCCCTCCAGAGAATGTATATATATCGCTGTTCAGCAAGTGAGCTGTAGCAAATATTTCAACCTCAGTAGCCCATGTACCTTCATGTGTCATTTGTGTAGAAGAAATGTGACTTTCAACAGTTTGTTCGTCATCTACAAATGGTTGAAATAACTGTTTGTTTTCCATCATATGCTTACAGACAGCGTTGCGCATTACATTGTGAAAATCCTCCGAGTTTGTAAGACTGAATGAAACAGCTCTGAAAAAGCAGTTTCCATCTCCTAAGATTTCTTTTTCTAGCCTTGGTGTTGTTATGTTTGTTCTAGAACATTGAATATCAATTGAATCTCTGTTTGATATGTAAGGAAGATTCAATTTTTGACAAAGATATTGTTTCCTGCTTAAATTCAATGGGAAAAAACTGAACTGAAACTGCTCTTCACTAATGAACACAACATCATCATTATTCTCATGTGTTTCGACACTCGTGCTATCAAATAACATAGGGCTTTCAAATAGTTCTCCAGAATTGTGTTCGCCCTGTAGCTTGTTATTGTCATGTTCAATAGTGTTCATTTTGCAGGACACACCAGTCAAATTGCATTCAACGCTGTTTGAATATTTCATTGAAAGAGCAAGATTTTGTACGTGTGAATATACTTCGCCTAAATTATGAACTAAAACCCTTGTACTTTTTCCAAACATACTTAACATCCCATTAGGAGACCTTGAATGAGAATCAAAAGCAAAAAATCCAGTTTCTGTTTTACCTAATAAAAAGGTGTTACCACCAAAGCAAACAAAGCAACCATCTGTTTCTGCAAGAGCAACCTGAAGAGCTTCATCTAGAGGTAATGCATTAAATTCTGCATAGTTCAATTCATCATCAGCCAAAATAACACTTGCAAGTGATTCGTTTGCATGAAATTGGTATGATCGACTAAAACATTCAAACAGTTCTGGTAATTCTTCCACAAGCAAATACCTTTCAGTAATCGATGAGCTCTTTTGCAGATATGAATACAACTCATTCCCTGTCATTAACACTCTGTCCATATCTTGTGTAGTCCAATTCTTTGCATTTTTAAATTTGTGATAGGCCAATCCTGCTAAACAATTTGCAACACATTGCGTTCCAGCATTCTCTTCAAACAATGGATTAGCTTGATGAAATGACCCCTGTACTGAATAACTTGAATCATAGATACCTGTTTTACATGATTTCTGCAAACATTGGCCTGTATTTCTTTCTCTTTTGTTTTCGTCAATATCATTATCTGAAATAGCATGTTTCTCATAGTTTTCATTCTCATTTCTATTTGATTTCCTTTCAGTTTCCTTTTTGTTTACCCTCAAGTTGCCCTCATCTTTTGTTTTCCTACTGGTCCCTCCATACATAGAGGTTTCCAGCTGCGCTTGACCTGCTGGTCCAGACACGTGCACGGTGTCAGGTCCAGGTGCCCTCGGTGGAGCACAAACCCTTTCTAGGGAGTCAGGGGACGGTGCCTTGTCCTGCTCACGGACAAACAGACTTCCCCGAGGAGATGGCAACCTCGGGGCAGGTAAATGCATTTTCACTCTAGGCGAGGCCTGCACCCTGGCCAGGGGTTTTTCCTCTTTAGGCGGAAACCCCATAAAACCGTGCCCCGGAAAATTACCGGGAGAAGCTGCCTCAGCTTCCTCCTCTGTACCGCAAGGAACAGAGGACGTTGTCAAGGTCTGGTCGTCTTGGACATCAGGAAGATATTTGCGTCTCTTCTCTCTCTTTTTCTCTCTATCTCTTTCTCGCTTTTGTCTCGTGTTCACAGCTTTTTTCTTTGGCATCTGAAAAAAATATCCCCAAAATTTAAAGTTTTCAAAACAATTTCTGTGTTATTGTTATTCTTTTCTTATTTGAGTAGATGTATGCGTTAATTGTAATCAACTAATCATGATTGATTGTAATGATGTATCTTCATGTATTATGATTTGCCACTTCCACTAAGAGAACTAGATGGTCGTGGCCATTTTTATATGGTATTGATCTCTTCAAGAAGATCTTTATAACATGTGAAAAGCTGTGACAGCAAACCGAGTTTTCTTTTATTTGAACTGTATCCATAATCCATGTATCCAGTGAAATGGAGTACCCAATATGCAATATTTTGCCAAAAAATGTTCAAAAGCTGGGTTTTTTTTTCATAAATAATCGGAAATCAAAATCCAAGCAATATGTATACCTCTTTTATAATTACAATTGATCTGCAAAAGAACAACTTATCATCTTGAAAACTGTTTAGAGAGTTATCCATACAATGAGGGCACCCTATATGCAGTATTTTGCCAAAAAATGAAAAAGTTCCAAAGCTGTTTTTTTTTTTTCATAAATATTCGGAAATCAAAATCCTAGCAATATGCACACCTCTGATATATATTTAATTGATCTGCAAAAGAACAACTTCCTATCTTGAGAACTGTATGGGGAGTTTTCCGTACAATGAAGGTACCCTTTTGGCAGCCGCCCGCCCACTCGCCCGCCATTTTCACAATTTTAATAAAAAGTATTTAGAAATACTCAAATCTAAACGTCAAAGTGTATGGTGTTTTTATTTACTTAATAATAGTTCATAGGTAAACAAATCATGTCTTAAAATTTTTTGATAGATCTGATCGTTCATGTTGACCATTGAGCCACCTTAAAATATAAAATACAGGCACTTCTTCAAATCATGAAGTACATGTAAGAATACCTCAGAGTTCTTTATAAATTGTTAATAGAAATTTTATTCTAATTATTTCATGAAAATCAATGATAAAAGAATAATCATGATTGTTTAATGTGCAAGGTCTAAATTTCACCCAGTCATAAAATTTGAAGGGAAGAAAAATTGTTTGCATAATCTATATGGCTGTGCATTTTATAATTTCTTATATCAATTTGATATTTTCAGTAGCTGTGAAAACTATAAAATGTTATCCTATTAAATTTGAAAAGTAGGGCCTCAAATTTTCAAATCATCATAACAAAATATGTGTTATGCCTTAAAAATCCAAAACAAAATCAACTTGACAATGATGAGTTATAACAATATTTTAGTATAGGTATCAAGCATAGGGTAATTTTGTGTAATTGCTTTATAGTCATTTTTGTCCTGTATATAAATGTAATTGATTACTTTATAGCATGTAGTAACACTAATATATGATTTTGTCTCATACAAGAAAACACAAAATATACCCCCTCCCTCTCTTTCTCTCTCTCTCTCTCTCTCTGTCATGGTTAATCAGAAGAAAGTTTTAGTGATTATTCTAAAACACATTAGGTTAAAAATAGTTTTAAAATCTGTAAGGAAGTGTGAAACACACAGTAACAACTGATTAAGAAATGTTATAGTCATGGGAACCAATATTACTATACCATTTTAAGTGAACATGGAATATCATAAACAAGAGGCCCATGAGCCATTTAGCTCACCTGAGTTACAATAGGTATGATTTAATTGGCTTAATAGAGTCATAAAACAAAATATCTGGACAATGAATTTCATACATGTAAATCCTGTATAATTAGATATCCATTTTCCCTTTCAATATTAGGTTTATCATTAGTCCCTTTCCCTAACAGGATGATTTTATAATCATATCACTTGCTGAGCATTTCAGTTCTATGGGATATAAACCTACATGAAACTCTGAACCCCTTCTGAGGCCCAATAATCGTCCAGGTACCAAAGTCTAAATAATTATAATGAATCAGCAATATGGGAAAATGTTAGTATACAAGAGGCCTATGGGCTACATTGCTCACCTGAGTTACAATTGTCATAATGTAATATATATATCATATACAAAATATCTGAACATTGTAGTTTTAAACATTCCCTATTTTTTTTTACCTGAATATTTTACTGTTTATCATTTAGCCCCTTTAATAACAGGGTAATTAGACATATCACACATTCAGCATTGCAGTACTCAACAAGATCTTAATATAAGATATCAAAGGCCTTAAGGGCCACAATGGCGTCGAGTTAAAGTTAATTTGAAAAATAAAAACCTTAATAATTTTTTAAAAAGTCAAAATAATCTTCACTATTTCAAAAATGCATTTTTTTATATGTGTTATTTATGGTTCTCCTTCATTGATCAAATGTACACTTAGGTACTGTAGATTTAAAAAAAAATCCTTAAAACAAAGTTATCCTGCAACATTCAGGATAACAAGAACTTTATTTCTATTCTACTAACAGCCCAGTATTTCTACAGATCGTTTCTTCTATAGAGAGACGATCTAGGTCATTTTGACGGCTGTTCCGTGTAACCCCAACCGTTTTGTTAGTAATGTTTACATGTGTATCGATCAAAGGAATCACATGCAGACAACAGACGTTTTCTTTGGATTTTTAATACTCTTCACTTATTTATAAAATATCTTTGAATCATGTTCCTAATATTTTAAGGGCAATTTAATACGATTATTACTACTACACCTGATATATTTTATGTAAAAACATGCAGTGAGAATGTGTTAGGGAGGTCCTAGGAACAGCCGCATTGATCTCTTAAAAATAAACATTTGAGGCAATACACATCCTTTTGACTGGAACTAACACGTGAAATTGACATGGTTTTAAAAAAATTACGGTTTGAATTTGTATTTTCATGATCAGTGCGAGACAAATAGGTATTTCTGATCTGATAATTTACTGATGACGTTCGTGGTATACTGGAGAATAATGTCCGCGGCATCTCTTTGGTCTCGGCAATAACTGTAGTAGAAGGTATTATAATATACAATACTATACAAAACAATATCATGATACAATATCATATCATAAAATATCAAAAAAAGTGATACAATATCATATCGTATTTATAACTTTTTACAATATAACATATGATATTATATTGTATCTTATTAAACAATAGTGTCTCATATCATACAATACTTTATCATAGGAATCATGTTATATCATTTTACAACAACCTCATTTTTCTATCAAGCAGGTTTAAGTGAGGTAGGAAATTTCTTTAGCATCCTTGATAATGGAGATCAAGCTCTGCATCTGAAGCAACCTCTGCGTTTCATTTATAATATAGTTAAATCAACTATGCAAGCTATTATCTATTGAACATGTGACCTGTTCCAAAAAACTAAACCTCATCCCGTTTCCGTAACCTATGGCTCAGATTCAGTATTCAAGCCTGTCAGGTGCATCAGTATCATAAGACGCATCACCCATGCAAGTTTGGTGAAGTTAGGACCAGTAATAACTAAGACATCATCATCAGAGGGCACCAGCAATTAAAACCTTAACCTCCTCCAGCATCCGCAACCTATGGCTCAGATTCAGCATCCATGCCTATCATGTGCATCTGTATTATAAGACACGCCATCCATTCAAGTTTAGTGAAGTTAGGACCTGTAATAACTAAGATATAGTTTTTAGTATCCTTGATAATGGAGATCAAGCTTTGCATCTGAAGCTTCCTCTGCGATTCATTCATATTACAGTTTAATCAACTATATAAGTTTGAAATAGTTCTACTATCTACGTAACATGTGAACTGTTAAAAAAAATTAAACCTTATCCAGCATCCGAAACCTATGGCTCAGACTCAGCATTCAAGCCTGTCAGGTGCATCAGTATCATAAAACGCACCATCCATGGAAGTCTGGTGAAGTTAGGACCAGGAATAACTAAGATATCATCATTGGAGGGCACCTGTTTCAAAAACTTTAACCAGCTCTTAAAACCTTAACCTCTTCCAGCATCCAAAACCTATGGCTCAGATTCAGCATCCAAGACGTTCAGATACATCAGTATAATAAGACGCACCATCCACACAAGTTTGATGAAGTTTGGACCAGGAGTAGCTAAGATATAACATTATAGGGCACCTGCTTCAAAAACTTTAACCAGCTCTTAAAACCTTAACCTCCTCCAGCATCCGAAACCTATGGCTCAGATTCAGCATTCAAGCCTGTCAGGTGCATCAGTATCAAAAGACGCACCAACCTTACAAGTTTGGTGAAGTAAGGACCAGTAGTAACTAAGATATTACCATCAGGGGGCACCTGAAACAAAAACTTTAACCAGCTCTTAAAACCTTAACCACCTCCAGCATCCGAAAGCTATAGCTCAGATTCACCATTCAAACCTGTCTGGTGCATCAGTATCATAAGACACACCATCCATGCAAGTTTGGTGAAGTACGGACCAGCAGTAACTTAGATATTGCTATCAAAGGGCACCTGCAACAAAAACTTTAACCTGCTCCAAAAACCTTAACCTCCTCCAGCATCCGAAACCTATAGCTCAGATTCAGCAATTAAGCCTGTCTGGTGCATCAGTATCATAAGACACACCATCCATGCAAGTCTGGTGAAGTTAGGACCAGGAATAACTTAGATATTGCTATCAAAGGGCACCTGCAACAAAAAATTTAACCTGCTCCAAAAACCTTAACCTCCTTCAGCATCTGAAATTTAGGACCCAGATTCAGCATCCAAGTCTTTTAAGTCCATAAGTAGGTCCAGATGCATCATCCATGCAAGTTTGGTGAAGACAAGTAATAGCTTGGATACAGGACCTGCAACAAAAACTTTAACCAGGTCCGGACGCCGACGCAACCGTTGACGTTGGGGGTGTAGCATAAGCTCCCCTTGACTTCGTCTCGGTGAGCTAAAAAACATGTAACTGTTATATTAATTTCTTAGCTGTTTTTTAAACTAAACATGGAAAGTTATCTTAGTCTATTAATGATGAATGAAAGCTAAAATAAATTACATTTCTTTCCAATATCCTTTATCTTTGCTACCTTTTCTTCGTTTCTTTTTCTTAACATGTGTGTTTGGTACTTTGTAACAACTAAGATCGACACCTTTACAGTTTAATGAAAGTTGTTTGTAATTAGTGAACTTCAATCCCGATCAAGAGTAACTCAATTGCATTGCAATTTGAAGTCGGGATCGAAATTCAAAATAACTAATCGATAAACTTATAACAAGACTACGGATAAACTTATCACAAAACGTTCTTCTCTTTTTAAAATGTTTGAGACTTCTCTACATAAAAATGCACTTGTCCAGTCGGACAAGTGGCCAGCAATAATCACTTGTCCGTATATTTTTTTAACTGGTACCGGACAAGCGTTAAAGTTGAGCCCTGTTATATATAAAAAGAAAACATTCTTTTGAAAAAATTTCATCCCCATTGATTTATGGCCTCACCCTAAACCCATGGATCATGGTTTTATCAAACTTGAATTTACCCTACCTGGGGATGCTACCACAGAAGTGTCAGTTTTGTGTTCAATCGGTTTCTGAGAAAAAGAGATTATTCGATACAGTCAAGCATCGATATCTCGAACTAGATGGGACTGTTAAAACCTTCGAGATATCTGTGTATTCGAGATATCGAGAGTAAAATACTTTAAAAAAAAGAAGTTGGAACTTACAAATCACTTCGACATATCCATTGTATTTGAGATATCAGTGTTCAAGATATCGAAGTTCAACTGTATATTCCAATGTTGATTAGACCCCCCATTGTACCCCCATCCTGTCCCAAGGGATCATGATTTGAACAAACTTGAATCTACACTAACTGAGGATGCTTCGACAAACGTTTCAGCTTTTCTGGTAAAATAGTCTTTAAGAAGGCATTTTGAAAAGATTTTTCTCTGTTTATCTGTGTAAAAATTGTTGCACCACCCTAACTGCAAGGATCACAATTTGAACAAACTTGAGTTTACTCTACCTAAAAATGTTATCACATTCATGTAAGATTAAACTTTTCTGGTCAAATGGTTTTTGAGAAGGAGATTTTAAATGATTTTTCTCAATATTTTCTTATGTAAAAAATTTCATTCCCATTGGGGCCCCACCCTAACACTGGGGATCATGATTTAAACAACCTTGAATCTACCCTACCTGATGATGCTACCACAGAAGATTAACCATTTCTGCTTTCTGGTCAAAGGTTTTTGAGAAGAAGAATTTTAAAGAATTTTCTTAATATATGCCTATGTAAAAAAATTCCACCCCCATTGTTGCCACACCTTACCCCAGGGATCATGATTTGAACAAACTTAAATCTACACTACTTGAAATTGAAAGCTTTTCTGGTCATATGGTTTTTGAAAAGATTTTTGATAAAATATGATCAAATTTTCAATAATTTTTAATTATCTATCCTTTAAAGAGGGTATGGTCCTTCATTTTAACAACTTGAATCCCCTTCAGGCAGTGATGCTTTGTGCCAATTTTGGTTGAAATTCGCCCAGTGGTTCTGAAGGAGAAGTTGAAAATGTAAAAAATTATAGATAGATGGATGGACAGACAAAAGGAGGCAGGACACAAAGTGATCTGGAAAGTTCACTACTCTAGAGAACAGCTGTAAAAACTGACAGGACTTATACATGTTATAATATAATATATAAAAACATATATAAATATACACGCCCTGTTTATTGATAAGTCAAAGCCTACAGCGACCTAAGAAAAATCACAGACTGCACGAAAAAATCATGAAGTCACATAGGAGACGATTTTCCTGTTTCGGTTAACTAATGTACTTATGTAAATTATCAGTAATCTAATGAATTTTACTTACTTTTTACAATTAATTTCATTAAAGATATATGTAAATATAAACAATAAAATGCTTTCTTTCTTTATTTAAATAAAGTTATCAATTACAGAAAGAAATATTTGATTTATATACACTCAATTCCCCTATAAAATCCATTTATAATTGATTACATTTTTAAGTAATCATGCCCATGTCTGTTGAGTGATTAACTTGTGCTTTAGATTTTAATCCCAATACAGGCAGTATTAGAGCTTTTTTGACTATAAAACATTGATAATCAAGATCACTCTCTGAAGCTGTCTCTGTGTTTCATTTGCATAGTTACATCAACTATGCGAATTTGAATAATTAAATAGTATTAACTACATCAGCAAATGACTTGCTCTAAAACCCTAACCTCTTCCAACATCTGAAACCTATGGCTCAGAATCAACATTTAAACCAATAAACTACATACATTGTTATTAATAAATGTAATAATGATAAGACGCCCCATGAATACAAGTTGGGTAAAGTCAGGACCTGTGGTGAGAAACATATATTCATCAAAAGGCACTTAACACAGCTCCAAAAACCTTAAAATTCAATCAGCAAGAATATGTGGTATGATTCATTATACAACCAATATAATTGAAACCTACATATATAGTTGTAAGGTAGCAGTTGAAGCATGCAAAATGGGGAATGAAAATATGACAAATTGATAAATTATATCAGAGATCTGATTAATGGTTTTATGTCTCTTATACGTACAGACCCACTAATCGAAAGACACTGGTAATATACATAAGATGTAATTATAATTGGTGCGATTAAACAGTTTCCCAAACGAACGAGGCCAACATTGGGATAAGGGATGACCAACATCGGGCAAACTTTACAGACAAAAAGATTAAGAACTTGATTATTTTTATTTCTGAAGTTTAAACATGACCCAATGAACAAGAATATATATGGTTAAGGGGTGGGGATCTTAACCATTCTCAAAATATTTGGGCACTTCCTGTTTGAGGCGGGTCAAGGTCACCCCATGGTCAATGAACTACATACCATTTGATGCCCCTTACCACATGGAACAAGAATATACATGGTTAAGGGGTGGGGATCTTAACCGTTTTCAAGTTATTTGTGCATTTCCTGTTTGGGGGGGGGGGGGTCATGACCATCCTCCGGGGCCCATGACCTTAATACAATGTGATTCCCCTTAACACAAGGAACAAGAATATAAATAGGTTAGGGGTCTGGATGCTAACAGTTTCCAACATATACCGTATATCAGGTTTTTTCCGCGTCATGTTCTTTCCGCAAATCAGAGCCTAGAACGGTATATAAAATTAACGCAAATTAAAATTTCACTATTTCAAAGTCAGATTGAAAATATAATTCACGATTGTTTAAACCTGTGAGGTAAGAGGGGAAATGTATCTAAATTGTCGCTCTTTGTAATGAAATTGTAATTTTGACAACAAACCATATACACAATTTCCTTAATGAAATAATTACCGATAATTATTTTCAGGGATGCAAACAGTCATAGATAAATAGAACATGTATCGTTACATATACCAGTTGCTCAGGTATAATTAGACATCGGTTTAAGCAAGGAAAGCGATCGTTTTAACTAGCTTGTCAATGGATTATCAAATAACAACGAGGTTTACAAATCTATTCTCTGGGGCTTGTCCTCTGTTCCCATAATTTGTACCTCTAACTAAACTAACTGAACACAGTTCACCGTACTTTTACTTACCTGTTTACTTTATCAGGAAAGAGAGAACTCTATTACAAAAACAAAACTTAAATTTGTATCAAATTTACGCCGATTTATTTTGCGCAATTCAGAAATCGTCGCAAACAAAGCAAAAATTAGATACACACGCAGAAAAAACCTGATAATACAGTATTGTCATTTCCAATTCCGGGGGGGGGGGGGGGGGGGGGGGGGGGGGGGGGGAAGAAGATGACCCCAGGGGTCAGATCTAATAAACCCTATAAATTTTCTGTAACAGTCAATATTTGATTCTGAAAACCCTATATTATTATCATTGTCCGTTTTCAAGTTATGTTATAACCATGATAGTTCGATGGTTGTACATATCGTTAAGTATATCAATTATTAGAATGCATAGGTATTAACTATAAGATAAACATTTTTGATTCCAAAACCTATTACAAAATATCACTCAATTAAGGGTTAAAATTGTAAAAAAATTAGATCATGCTGCCACCCTAATTTGAGGGGTCACCCCAACCTTTATCTTGATATCAATTAAAAGATTTTATAACTTTAAGCAAATTTGATTAATACATGTTCAGAAATTCGATACATTTTTCTGGTTTTTGGAAAATAACGTAAACGTTATAGGGACCGATCCCTTATTTCTTTATGGGGTCGTTTGAGGAAATTTTGATTGTTGCATATATATTTAAACAATAAAATGCTTTCTTTGGTGATTCATTCGGGATATGAAGGTAGCGACATTGCAGAAAAAATACATAACCCGCGTTGATATCAAATAAAACGTCTTTTAATTCTAAACTTAGTTTGTTCAACAAGTGTTTAGAACTTCGTTACCATTCTGAAAATAAATGGGAAAGAATGTTTTAGGGGCCGATCCCTTATTTCTTATAGGGTCCATTTAACGGAAGTTTGAAGATTGGATATTATTAAATACATCACAAGCTTATCTTTTAAAAAGATTGGTGAGCTAGCGCTGTACTCATCATAAAACACAGAAGCAGATTTATAAAACATTGGTTTAAATTTCTGAATAGATTAATTAACAATAAGAAGGCACAGTGGTGTACTGGAATTGTGCTGGAGTGGGGTCTCAATTTTGGAATTGTGAATTTAGAGTGGGCTTCACATCGGCAATGGCATAGCTCATTGACTGTGCCTTAATCATTATGCATCTACTGTAAATTCAATTTCGAAGAACCATTGGTACTGTCATGCAGCAATCCAATCGCAACTTCTCGGGCCTTTCCGGCAAGCTCGGAAAAACACCTCGAATGTATTACCTAGGCATCCATGACAACCCCCCTTTTTGTCAAACTTGAAATAAATAGAACCCATTTTACGATCTGTTGAAATGTGATCTATACTACAGTAAAGTAAACGATATACACTAAAATATAACACAGAAGCGACACACAAGACTGTCTAGCCGATGTTTATTTTAATGGGAAGCGACTCCATTTTGTATAAAATTCTAACATCCGGTGATGTTAATACATTCGAGGTGTTTTTCCGAGCTTGCCGGAAAGGCCCGAGAAGTTGCGATTGGCAACAATCGTATCTTCTCGGGCCTTTCCGACAAGCTCGGAAAACATATCCGAGGTTGTTTTCCAAACTTGAAGGAATTTTAAGATAAAGTTAGCTATTTATTATAATACAGTGTATTTAAAATAACTTTGCATTACAAGACCTAAATAAAGACACAAAACTTCAAGTGAAGATTATAAAACGAAATTCAAATGGTACAGTTCATCTTCAGTAGTACAGTATTCCCAGAATCCCCTACAATAGAGTCGAGCATTTGTATTCCAGGGAAAAGTACTAACGAAGTTGCTAACGATAGAGAGCGCTAGCAATTATGAGCATCTTTTCCTCTATACAGCATTTCAAAATATTTTCCCTTTCTGTGATATCGGTGGTCAAAACTTTGGACTTTTGACACCTAAAAACCCTAATTACATAACACATGATTAATTCGTTACAATGCTTGGATTTATAACTGTAAGATAAACATAACATAACATTTTACAAAGTATCTCTCAGTAAAGGGCTATAGATGAAAGACTTAAGAGCCCTTTTGACCCCTAGTTTGTGGGGCAAGCCCTTTTTAATTGACATCAATTGAAAGGTCATTTAATTCTAAACACATTTTATTCAACAAGTGTTTATAACTTTATTACCGTTCTTGAGATATGTGGGATATAATGTTTTAGGGGCAGATCCCTTATCTCTTTAGAGAGACCGATTAACGGAATTTCGAATATTGTATATTATTTTATACATCATTTATTTTAAAATAGTTTCCCTTTCTGAGATATGGGTGATCAAAATTTTGGACTTTTGACCCCTAAAAACCCTTAAATACGTAACCCATGATAATATCAGTAATTGCTTGAATAAATAACTGTAAGATAAACGTATATGCTTCTATAACCTTTCTCAAAAAAGAGCTAAAGAAAAAGAAATTGAGCCTTTAATCCACTACATCAAGGGTCAGCCCCTTTTTCTTGATAGCAATTGAAAGGACGTTTAATTTTGAACACATTTTGTCAACAAATGTTCAAAAATTTGTTACCGCTCTGGAGATATATTAGAACGGTTTTAGGGGAAGATCCCCTTATCCCCTTATAGGGACTGTTTAACGAAATTATGAAGGTTGCATATTGTTAAGAACATCATTTTGAACAGCTTTTCTTCTTTACTGCATTTAAAAATATTTTCCTTTCTGAAATATGAATGATCAAAATTTTTGACTTTTGGCCCCTAAAAACCCTTAATTACGTAGCACATGATAATATCATTACATTGCTTAAATACATAACTGTAAGATGAACATATTTGCTTCTAAAAAATTTCACAAAATATTTCTATGTAAAAGGATATAAACAAAAGACTTTAGAGCCCTTTTGTTCCCTAATTTTAAAGGACCAGCCCCTTTTTCCTGATATCAAATAAAAGGTCATTTAGTTTGAAACAAATTTTGTTCAACAAGTGTTTAGGAATTCGTTACCGTTCTGGAGATATATGAGAAAGAAGGTTTTAGGGGCCGATCCCTTATTTTCCTATAGGGGCCGTTTAATGAAATTTTGAAGGTTACATATTGTTAAGAACATCATTTTGAACAACTTTTCCTCTGTACTGCATTTCAAAATATTTTTCCTTTCTGAGATATAGATGATAGAAATTTTGGATTTTTGGCCCCAAAAAACCCTTAATTACGTAACACATGAAAAAATCATTACATTGCTTGGATACATAAATGTGAGATAAACATATTTGCTTCTATAACATTTAACAAAATATCTCTCAGTAAAGGGCTACACATTAAAGACTTAAGAGCCCTTTGGTCCCCTTATTTGAGGGACCAGCCCCTTTTTCTTTATATCAAATGAAAGGTCATTTAAATCTAAACACATTTTGTTCAACAAGTGTTTTAAAATTCGTTACCGTTCTGGAGATATATGGAAAAGAAGGTTTTAGGGGCCGATCCCTTATTTTCCTATAGTGGCCGTTTAACGAAATTTTGAAGGTTACATATTGTTAAGAACATCATTTTGAACAACTTTTCCTCTGTACTGCATTTCAAAATATTTTTCCTTTCTGAGATATAGGTGATAGAAATTTTGGATTTTTGGCCCCTAAAAACCCTTAATTACATACATGAAAAAATCATTACATTGCTTAGATACATAACTGTGATATAAACATATTTGCTTCTATAACATTTAACAAAATATCTCTCAGTAAAGGGCTACAGATTAAATATTTTAGAGCCCTTTGGTCCCCTTATTTGAGGGGCCAGCCCCTTTTTGCTGATTTCAAATAAAAGGTCCTGTTAATAGAAACTTTTTTTACATTACATGTCTTAACGAAATATTTTACAGAAAAGAGATAATCAAAGAAAACCACAAAAAATTACGACGCTTTTTTCATCTCAATTTTCGGGTCCAGGCGAGCTTCGGCGCCTTTCAAGACTTATCAAAATGAAAATAAAATTACAAATCTACAATCTTTTGTCTAATATCCCTGAACGTTTTAGCACGATATCTTTTATAGTTTAGGAGAACGTAGAGGGACAAGCGATCCCTTATCTCATTATAGGGGCCGTTTATCGAAATTTTGACGGTTGCATATTGTTAAGAACATCATTTTGAACAACTTTTCTTCTGTATTGCATTACAAAATATTTTTCCTTTCTGAGATATGGGTGATCAAAACTTTGGACTTTTGGCCCCTTAAAACCCTTAATTACGTAACACATAACACAATCATTACAATGCTTGGATACATAACTGTGAGATAAACATATTTGCTTCTATAACATTTCACAAAATATCTCTCAGTAAAGGGCTACAGATTAAAGACTTTAGAGCCCTTTGGTCCCCTAATTTGAGGGGCCAGCCCCTTTTTCTTTATATCAAATAAAAGGTCATTTAATTCTGAACACATTTTGTTCAACAAGTGTTTAGAAATTCGTTACCGCTTTGGAGATATATGAAAAAGTAGGTTTTAGGGGCCGGTCCCTTATCTCCTTTTAGGGGCCGTTTAACGAATTTTTGACGGTTGCATATTGTTAAGAACATCATTTTGAACTACTTTTCTTCTGTATTGCATTACAAAATATTTTTCCTTTCTGAGATATGGGTGATCGAAATTTTGTACTTTTGGCCCCAAAAACCCCTTAATTACGTAACACTTAACAAAAATCATTACAATGCTTGGATACATAACTGTGAGATAAACATATTTGCTTCTATAACATTTCACAAAATATCTCTCAGTAAAGGGCTACAGATTAAAGACTTTAGAGCCCTTTGGTCCCCTAATTTGAGGGGCCAGCCCCTTATTCTTGATATCAAATAAAAGGTCATTTAATTCTGAACACATTTTGTTTAACAAGTGTTTAGAAATTCGTTACCGTTCTGGAGATATATGAAAAAGTAGGTTTTAGGGGCCAGCCCTTATCTCCTTTTAGGGGCCGTTTAACGAATTTTTGACGGTTGCATATTGTTAAGAACATCATTTTGAACAACTTTTCTTCTGTATTGCATTACAAAATATTTTTCCTTTCTGAGATATGGGTGATCAAAACTTTGGACTTTTGGCCCCTTAAAACCCTTAATTACGTAACACATAACAAAATCATTACAATGCTTGGATACATAACTGTGAGATAAACATATTTGCTTCTATAACATTTCACAAAATATCTCTCAGTAAAGGGCTACAGATTAAAGACTTTAGAGCCCTTTGGTCCCCTAATTTGAGGGGCCAGCCCCTTTTTCTTGATTTTAAAGAAAAGGTCTTGTAAATAGAAACTTTTATTACATTGCATGTCTTAACAAAATATTTTTCAGAAAAAAGATAATCAAAGAAAACCAGGAAAAATTACGACGTTTTTTTCATCTCAATTTTCGGGTCCAGGCGAGCTTCGGCGCCTTTCAAAACAGATCAAAATGAAAACAAAATTACAAATCTACAATCTTTTGTCTACTATCCCTGAAAGTTTGAACTCAATATCTTTATTAGTTTAGGAGAACGTAGAGGGACAAGGGACCCCTCTGAAAATCGCTAAAACGTCATTTTCCCAAAAACGTAAGTGACGTCATCAATATAATTTAAAACCTATAAGGTTTAGTTCATTATCTGTTAGATCTGAAAGTTTCATGAAAATCGGTCGAGCCGTTTCTGAGAAATCGCGTGCACAAAATTTGTAAGAAAAAAAAGAAAAATAATAATAACTAGATACGATCTCGTTGCGAGCAACGAGGAGGTCTTCCGTCCGATTTTTAGAAAAAAATATGACATCATCAACTATGATTTTTGACAACAAAACATGATATGGAAAAAGGAGTGAACTACTAATGCTTTATTGTATCGCTTTTTATAAGTTCTATTACATTGCTTTTTAAAATACTTGCATTTCTTCCAATGAAGATTGAAAAGATTAAACTTGTTGACATCTGGTCCCAGAAAACTCTAATTGGGTAACACAAGAGAAAATCATTATATTTTAAGGATATATAAACGTATTATACCTAATCTAGCTTTAATAACCTTTCACAAGATGGCTCTCATTAAAGGGCTATAGATAATTTTTTTTAGAGCCCTTTGATCCCCTAATTTAAGGGACCTTTCATTTAATATCAAGAAAAAGATTTCTTGATATTAAATGAAAGGTCATTTAATTCTGAACACATTTTGTCAACAAGTGTTTAAAAATTCGTTACCGTTCTGGAGATACATGAGAAAGAAGTTTTAAGGGGCTGATTCTTTATCTCCTTATAGGGACCGTTTACGAAAATTTGAAGGTTGCATATTGTTAAGAAAATCATTTTGAACAATTTTTTTTTTTTGTATTGCATTTCAAAATATTTTTCCTTTCTGAGATATGGGTGATCGAAATTCTGGATTTTTGACCCCTAAAAACCCATAATTAAGTAACACATGATAAAATCATTACATTGCTTGAATACATAACTGTGAGATAAACATATTTGCTTCTGTAACCTTTCACAAAATGACTCTCAGAAAAGGGCTACAGATTAAAGACTTATAGCCCTTTGGTCCCCTTATTTGAGGGGCCAGCCCCTTTTTTCTTGATATTAAATGACAGGTCATTTAATTCTAAACAAAATTTGTTCAACAAGTGTTTAGAAAACCGATACCGTTCTGGAGATATATGAAAAAGAAGGTTTTAGGGGCCGATCCCTTATCTCCTTATAGAGGCCGTTTAACGAAATTTTGAAGGTTGCATATTGTTTAAAACATTTATTTAAACAACTTTTCTTCTGTACTGCATTACAAAATATTTTTCCTTTCTGAGATATGGGGGACAGAAATTTTGGACTTTTGGCCCCTAAAAACCCTTCATTACGTAACACATAATAAAATCATTACATTGCTTGGATACATAACTGTGAGATAAACATTTTTGCTTCTATAACCTTTCACATAATATGTTACAGTAAAGGGCTACAAACTAAAGACTTTAGAGCCCTTTGGTCCCCTAATTTTTGGGGCCAGCCCCTTTTTCTTGATATTAAATGAAGGGTTATTTAATTCTAAACAAATTTTGTTCAACAAGTGTTCAGAAAATCGTTACCGTTCTGGAGATATATTAGAAAGAAGGTTTTAGGGGCCGATCCCTTGTCTCCTTATAAGGGCCGTTTAACGAAAATTTGAAGGTGCATATTGTAAAGAAAATTAATTTGAACAACTTCTCCTCTGTATTGCATTTCAAAATATTTTTCCTTTCTGAGATATGGGTGATCGAAATTTTGGACTTTCGGCCCCTAAAAACCCTTAATTACGTAACACATGAGAAAATCATTACATTGCTTGGATACTTTACTGTAAGATAAACACATTTCCTTTTATAATATTTTACAAAATATCTCTCAGTAAAGGGCTATAGATAAAAGACTTTCGAGCCCTTTGGTTCCCTAATTTAAGGGGCCAGCCCTTTTTTCTTGATATCAAATAAAAGGTCACTGAATTCTAAACACATTTTGTTCAACAAGTGTTTAGAAATTTGTTACCGTTCTGGAGATAAATGAGAAAGAAGGTTTTAGGGGCCGATCCCTTATCTCCTTATAGGGGTCCTTTAACGAAATTTTGAAGGTTGCATATTGTTAAGAACATCATTTTAAACAACTTTTCTTCTATACTGCATTTCAAAATATTTTTCCTTTCCGAGATATAGGTGATCGAAATTTGGGACTTTCGGCCCCTAAAAACCCTTAATTACGTAACACATGGAAAAATCATTACATTGCTTGGATACATAACTGTAAGATGAACATATTTGCTTCTATAACATTTCACAAAATATCGTTCAGTAAAGGGCTACAGATTAAAGACTTTCGAGCCCTTTGGTCCCCTTATTCGAGGGGCCAGCCCCTTTTTCTTGATTTTAAAAGAAAGGTCATGTAAATAGAAACTATTTTTACATTACATGTCTTAACAAAATATTTTTCAGAAAAGAGATAATTAAAAAAACCACGAAAAATTACGACGTTTTTTCCATCTCAATTTTCGGGTCCAGGCGAGTTTCGGCGCCTTTAAACCTAGATGAAAATGAAAATAAAATTGCAAATCTACAATCTTTCGTCTACTATCCCTGAAAGTTTGAACTCGATATCTTTTATAGTTTAGGAGAACTTAGAGGGACAAGCCACCCCTCGGAAAATCGCAAAAACGTCAGTTTCTCAAAAACGGAAGTGACGTCATCAATAAAATCAAAAACCTATAAGGTTCAGATCAGTATCTATCAGATCTGAAAGATTCATGAAAATCGGTCAAGCCGTTTCTGAGAAATCGCGTGCACAAAATTTGTAAGAAAAAAAAAAGAAAAATAATAATAACTAGACACGATCTCGTTGCGAGCAACGAGGAGGTCTTCCGTCCGATTTTTAGAAGAAAATATGACATCATCGACTTTTGATTTTCGACATCAAAACATGATATGGAAAAAGGTGTGAAGTACTAATGCTTTAAAGTATTGATTTTTAGTTCTATTACATTGCTTTTTGAAATACTTGCATTTCTTCCAAATAAGATTGAAAAGATTAAACTTGTTACATCCGGTCCCTTAAAACCCTAATTGGGTAACGCAAGAGCAAATCATCATATTGGTAGGATATATAGATGTATTATACTTAATCTAGCTTTAATAACCTTTCACAAGAGGGCTCTCAGTAAAGGGCTATAGATAAAAAAAAATTAGAGCCCTTTGATCCCCTAATTTAAAGGGCCAGCCCCTTTTTCTTGGAATCAAATGAAAGGACATTTAATTCTGAACACATTTTGTCAACAAGTGTTTAAAATTCATTATCGTTCTGGAGATATATGAGAAAGAAGGTTTTAGGGGCCGATCCCTTATCTCCTTATAGGGGCCGTTTATCGAAATTATGAAGGTTGCATTTGTTAGGAACATCATTTTGAACAGCTGTTCTTCTGTACTGCATTACAAAATATTTTTCCTTTCTGAGATATGGGTGATAAAAATTTTGGACTTTTGGCCCCTAAAAACCCTTCATTCCGTAAAACATGATAAAATCATTACATTGCTTGAATACATAACTATTAGATAAACACATTTGCTTCTATAACATTTCACAAAATATCTCTTAGTAAAGGGCTACTGATGAAAGACTTTAGAGCCCTTCAGTCCCCTAATTTGAGGGGCCAGCCCCTTTTTCTTGATATCAAATAAAAGGCCATCTAATTCTACACAAATTTTGTTCAACAAGTGTTTAGAACTTCGTTACCGATTTGGAGATATATGAGAAAGAAGGTTTTAGGGGCCGATCCCTTATCTCCTTTTAGGGGCTATTTAACGAAATTTTGACGGTTGCATATTGTTAAGAACATTGATTTGAACAACTTTTCTTCTGTACTGCATTACAAAAAAATTTTCCTTTCTGAGATATGGGTGATCGAGATTTTGGACTTTTGGCCCCTAACAACCCTTAATTACGTAATACATGACAAAATCAATACATTGCTTGCATACATAACTGTGAGATAAACAAATTTGCTTCTATAACATTTCACAAAATATCTCTCAGTAAAGGGCTAAAGATTAAAGACTTTAGAGCCCTTTAGACCCCTTATTTGAGGGGCCAGGCCCTTTTTCTTGATATCAAATAAAAGGTCACTTAATTCTACACAAATTTTGTTCAACAAGTGTTTAGAAATTTGTTACCGTTTTGGAGATATATGAGACAGAATGTTTTAGGGGCCGGTCCCTTATCTCCTTTTAGGGACCGTTTAACGAAATTTTGACGGTTGCATAGTGTTAAGGACATTGATTTGAACAACTTTTCTTCTGTACAGCATTACAAAATAGTTTTCCTTTCTGAGATATGGTTGATCGAAATTTAGGACTTTTGGCCCCTAAAAACCCTTAATTACGTAATACATGACAAAATCATTACATTGCTTTGATACATAACTATTAGATAAACACATTTGCTTCTTTAACATTTCACAAAATATCTCTCAGTAAAGGGCTAAAGATTAAAGACTTTAGAGCCCTTTAGACCCCTTATTTGAGGGGCCAGCCCCTTTTTCTTGACTTCAAAGAAAAGGTCTTGTAAATAGAAACTTTTTTTACATTACATGTCTTAACAAAATATTTTTCATAAAAAAGATAATCAAAGAAAACCAGGAAAAATTACGACTTTTTTTCATCTCAATTTTCGGGTCCAGGCGAGCTTCGGCGCCTTTCAAGATAGATCAAAATGAAAATAAAATTACAAATCTACAATCTTTTGTCTACTATCCCTGAAAGTTTTAACTCGATATCTTTTATAGTTTAGGAGAACGTAGAGGGACAAGGGACCCCTCTGAAAATCGCTAAAACGTCAATTTCTTGAAAACGTAAGTGACGTCATCAATATAATAAAAAACCTATAAGGTTTAGATCATTATCTATAAGATCTGAAAGTTTCATGAAAATCGGTCGAGCCGTTTCTGAGAAATCGCGTGCACAAATTTTGTAAGAAAAAAAAGAAAAATAATAATAATAATAATAATAATAGGGAAAAAGAAACCGAACGAAAACAATAAGGTCTTCCGTTGGAAACGGAAGACCTTAACTAGAGCAAAGCTCGTTGCAAAGCAACGAGTGGGTCTCCCGTTAATGTCGGAAGTAAAGCTGGATGTTCCTGTAAGAAGCAGAGCTCTTAAACCAATAACAAGAGTAACTAAAATAAAAAGATGAAAAAATCGATTAATTCCTGGTACGACTTAACAAAATCTGAATGATTTTAAGTACGACTTAACAAAAACCTTCTTGATTTTAAGAACAACTTAACAAAAAAAAAATCCGAATAAGTTTAAGTACGACTTAACAATTATTTTTGGTACGAGTTAATTTTACTATTAACATTTCGCTTTTTTTAAAACCAAGGACGCGGAATCAAAATTTCCGGAAATATCAATTTTTAAACCCCGATGTCTCTGTAATGCATCGTCCGATTTTCAAACGGATTTCAGTTTCGTATTCAGCATGACCAACTCTACAAACCTCGTAAACATTTGAAATTGAAACGAAAAATTCGAAAATTCGAAAATTTTAAAACACTTCCAGTTTGGCCAAAAAAGTGACGAAAATCCGAATGATTTTAAGTATGACTTAACAAAATCCTTCCTGATTTCAAGAACAACACAACAAAAAAATCAGAATGTGTTCAAGTACGACCTAACAATTATTTTTGGTACGAGTTAACTTTACTTTGAACATTACGCTATTTTTAAACCAAGGACGCGGAATCAAAATTTCCGGAAAAATCAATTTTTAAACCCCGATATCTCTTTAATGCATCGTCCGATTTAAAAACGGATTTCAGTTTTGAACTCAGCATGAAAATAACTGTAAGATAGGTATGTGAAATTTTTAAAATTGAAAAACATGAAAAAACAAAAAAATTGGTTTTGCTTCCGGTTTCGACCGGAAGTGTCCGAATTGAGTTTCCAGCCTTATGTCATAAGTAAAACGGTAGTTCTACCTATTATGTAAATCTCATAGCTTTATCTTAAATCAAAAATGAGAAAAGCTCCGGACAAAATCACTTTTTAAAACTTGAAAAACGTCAATATCTGACGAATTTGATGACGTCATCAAATAATTTTTTCATATCATAGAGATCTTTTAGATACACATTAAAGCTGTAAATTTCAAAACAATCGATGCAAGCGTTTTTGAAATATTTGAGTTGGAAAAAAAATAAAAAGAATAATAATAATAAGAATAAGAAAAAAAAGAAACCGTAGAAAAACAAAAGGGTCTTCCGTTGGAAACGGAAGACCCTAATAATAGGGAAAAAGAAACCGAACGAAAACAATAAGGTCTTCCGTTGGAAACGGAAGACCTTAACTAGACACGATCTCGTTGCGAGCAACGAGGAGGTCTTCCGTTCGATTTTTAGAATGAAATAAGACATCATCGACTTTGATTTTTGACAGCAAAACATGTTATGGAAAAAGTAGTGAAGAACTAATGCTTTATTGTATCGCTTTTTATAAGTTCTCTTGCTTTTTAAAATACTTGCATTTCTTAAAATTAAGATAAAAAAGATCAAACTTGTTTACCTCTGGTCCCTAAAAACCCTAATTGGGTAACGCAAGAGAAAATCATTATATTGTTAGGATATATAAACGTATTATACCTAATCTAGCTTTAATAACCTTTCACAAAATGGCTCTTATTTAAGGGCTATAGATAAAAGATTTTAGAGCTCTTTGATCCCCTAATTTAAGGAGCCAGTCCCTTTTTCTTGGATTCAAATGAAAGGACATTTAATTCTGAAAACATTTTTCAACAAGTGTTTAGAAATTCGTTACCGTTCTAGAGATATATGAGAAAGAAAGTCTTAGGGGCCGATCCCTAATCTCTTTTTAGGGGCCGTTTGAAGAAATTTTGAAGGTTGCATTTTGTTTAGAACATCATTTTGAACAACTTTTCTTCTGTACTGCATTACAAGATATTTTTCCTTTCTGAGATATGGATGATCAAAGTTTTGGACTTTTGGCCCCTGAAAACCCTTAACTACGTAACACATTATAACATCATAACATTGCTTGAATACATAACTGTAGGATAAACACATTAGCTTCTATAACATTTCACAAAATATCTCTCAATAAAGGGTTAAAGATAAAAGAATTCAGAGCCTTTTGGTCCCCTAATTTTAAGGACTAGCCCCTTTTTCTTGATATCGAACGAAAGGTTATTTAATTCTCAACAAATTTTGTTCAATAAGTGTATAGAAATTTGTTACCGTTCTGGAGATATATGAGAAAGAAGATTTTAAGGGCCCATCCCTTATCTCCTTATAGGGGCCGTTTGAAGAAATTTTGAAGGTTGCATTTTGTGTAGAACATCATTTTGCACAATTTTTCTTCTGTACTGCATTACAAGATATTTTTCCTTTCTGAGATATGGATGTTCAAAGTTTTAGACTTTTGGCCCCTAAAATCCCTTAATTACGTAACACACGATAACATCATTACATTGCTTGAATACATAACTGTAGGATAAACACATTTGCTTCTATAACATTTCACAAAATATCTCTCAGTAAAGGGCTACAGATTAAAGACTTTAGAGCCCTTTGGTCCCCTAATTATTGAGACCAGCCCCTTTTTCTTGATATCAAATGAAAGGCTATTTAATTCTAAACAAGTTTTGTTCAACAAGTGTTTAGAAATTCGTTACCGTTTTGGAGATATATGAGAAAGAAGGTTTTAGGGGCCGATCCCTTATCTCCTTATAGGGGCCGTTTGTCAAAATTTGGAAGGTTGCATATTGTTAAAAACATTAATTTGAACAACTTTTGTTCTGTTTTGCATTACAAAATATTTTTTCTTTCTGAGATATGGGTGATCGAAATTTTGGAATGTTTGGCCCCTAAATACCCTTAATTACGTAACACATAATAAAATCATTACATTGCTTGGATACATAACTGTGAGATATACATATTTGCTTCTATAACCTTTTACAAAATATCAATCAGTAAAGGGCTACAGATTAAAGACTTTTGGTCCCTTTGGTCCCCTTATTTAAGGGGCAAGCCCCTTTTTCTTGATATTAAATGAAAGGTCATATAATTCTGAACAATTTTTGTTCAACAAGTGTTCACAAAATCGTTACCGTTCTGGAGATATATTGGAAAGAAGGTTTTAGGGGCCGATCCCTTATCTCCTTATAGGGGCCGTTTAACGAACTTTTGAAGGTTGCATATTGTTAAAAATATTAATTTGAACAACTTTTGTTCTGTATTGCATTACAAAATAGTTTTCCTTTCTGAGATATGGGTGATCGAAATTTTGTACTTTTGGCCCCTAAAAACCCTTAATTACGTACCACATACTAAAATCATTACATTGCTTGGATACATAACTGTGAGATAAACATATTTGCTTCTATAACCTTTCACAAAATATCTCTCAGTAAAGGGCTACAGATTAAAGACTTAAGATCCCTTTTGTGACCTTATTTGAGGGGCCAGCCCCTTTTTCTTGATTTCAAAGAAAATGTCTTGTAAATAGAAACTTTTTTTACATTACATGTCTTAACAAAATATTTTTTAGAAAAGAGATAATCAAAGAAAACCAGAAAAAATTACGACGTTTTTTCCATCTCAATTATCGGGTCCAGGCGAGCTTCAGGGCCTTTCAAGTCAGATCAAAATGAAAATAAAATTGCAAATCTACAGTCTTTTGTTTACTATCCCTGAAAGTTTGAACTCAATATCTATTATAGTTTAGGAGAACGTAGAGGGACAAGCGACCCCTCTAAAAATCGCTAAAACGTCCATTTCTCAAACACGGAAGTGACGTCATCAATATAATAAAAAACCTATAAGGTTTAGATCATTATCTATCAGATCTAAAAGTTTTATGAAAATCGGTCGAGCCGTTTCCGAGAAATCGCGTGCACAAAATTTGTAAGAAAAAAAAATAAAATAATAATAATAATAGGGAAAAAGAAACCGAACGAAAACAATAAGGTCTTCCGTTGGAAAACGGAAGACCTTAATAACTAGACACGATCTCGTTGCGAGCAACGAGGAGGTCTTCCGTCTGATTTTAGAATTTGATATATAATGTAGATCTTGATTTCGCTAAACATGATTTAGAATAGAAAAACGGGGTCTACATTCTATTAGAAGGGCCAGATACTTTTTTGTTTCAGGGACAAGAGCTTTGTTCAACAAGTGTTTAGAAATTCGTCACCGTTCTTGAGATATCTTGAGATATCTGAAAAAAAAAAGTTTTAGGGGCCAGTCCCTTACCTTCTTTTTGGAGCCGCTGAACCAACTTTTGAAGGTTGCATTTTGTAAAGTACATCATTTTGAGTATCTTTTCTTCTACACTGCATTTCAAAACATTTTCCTTTTTGAGATATAGCTGGTCATAGTTTATGGACCCTTGACCCCTTAAAAAATCCTTATTCCATAACACATGAAAAAATTATGACATTACTTGGATACAGAACTGTAAGATAAACATATTTGCTTTTATAGCCTTTCATTAAATTTCCCTCAGTAAAGAGCTACAGATGAAACATTTTAGAGCCCTTTAGTTTCCTAATTTTATGGGCCAGCCCCTTTTTCGATAAAAAAAAAAGGTCATTTGAATCTCAACACATTTTGTTCAACAACTTTTTAGAAATTCGTTACCGTTCTTGAGATATATGGGAAAGAACGTTTAAGGGGCTGATCCCATAACTCCTTACAGGGGACATTTAACGAAATTTTGAAAATTGCATCTTATTAAGTACATCTTTCTGAGTATCTTTTCTTCTTTACTGCATTTCAAAATATTTTTCCTTTCTGAGATATTGGTGATCAAAATTCTATAATTTTGGCCCCTAAAAAATCCTTATTATGTAACACATGATAAAATCATTACATTGCTTGGATACATAACTGTAAGATAAACATATTTGCTTCTATAACCGTTCACAAAATATCTCTCAGTAAAGGGCAACAGATTAAAGACTTTAGGGGCCTTTGGACCCCTAATTTAAGGGGCCAGTCCCTTTTTCTTGGTATCAAATAAAAGGTCATTTAATTGTACACACATTTTGTTCAACAAATGTTTAAAATATCGTTACCGTTTTGGAGATATATGAGAAAGAAGGTTTTAGGGGCTGGTCCCTCAACTCCTTTTAGGGGCCATTTAACGAAATTTTGACGGTTGCATTTTGTTGAGAACATTATTTTGAACAACTTTTCTTCTGTATTGCATTACAAAATATTTTCCTTTCTGAGATATGGGTGATCAAAATATTTGACTTTTGGCCCCTAAAACCCCTTAATTACGTAACACATGATAACATCATTACATTGCTTGAATACATAACTATAAAATAAACACATTTGCTTCTACATCATTTCACAAAATATCTCTCAGTAAAGGGCTACATATTAAAGACTTTAGAGGCCTTTGGTCCCCTAATTTAAGGGGCCAGCCCCTTTTTCTTGGTATCAAATAAAAGGTCATTTAATTCTACACACATTTTGTTCAACAAGTGTTTAAAATATCGTTACCGTTTTGGAGATATATCAGAAAGAAGGTTTTAGGGGCCGGTCCATTATCTCCTTATAGGGGCCGTTTAACGAAATTTTGACGGTTGCATTTTGTTAAGAACATCATTTGAAACAACTTTTCTTCTGTATTGCATTACAAAATATTTTTTCTTTTTGAGATATGGGTAATCAAAATTTTGGACTTTTGGCCCTTCAAAACCCTTAATTACGTAACATATGATAAAATCATTACATTACTTGGATACATTACTGTAAGATAAACATATTTGCTTCTATAACATTTCACAAAAAATTTCTCAGTAAAGGGCTACAGATAAAAGACTTTAAAGCCCTTTGGTCCCCTAATTTGAGGGGCCAGCCCCTTTTTCTTGATATCAAATGAAAGGTCCTGTAAATATTAACTTTTCTTACATTACATATCTTAACAAAATATTTTTCAGGAAAGAGATAAACAAAGAAAACAAGAAAAAAATACGACATTTTTTTAAACTAAATTTTCGGGTCCAGGCGAGCTTCGGCGCCTTTCAATTCAGTTCAAAATGAAAATAAAATTGCAAATCTACAATCTTTTGTCTACCATTCCATGAAAGTTTGAACTCAATATATGTTATAGTTTAGGAGAAGTTAGAGTAACAAGCCACCCCTCTAAAAATCGCTAAAACGTCAATATCTCTAAAACGGAAGTGACGTCATCAATATAATTTAAAACCTATAAGGTTTCGATCACTATCTATCATATCTGAAAGTTTCATGAAAATCGGTGGAGCCGTTTCTGAGAAATCGCGTGCACAAAATTTGTAAGAAAAAAAAAAATAATAATAATAATAATAGGGAAAAAGAAACCGAACGAAAACAATAAGGTCTTCCGTTGGAAACGGAAGACCTTAATAATAGGGAAAAAGAAACCGAAGAATAACAATAAGGTCTTCCGTTGGAAACGGAAGACCTTACCTGGATTCGATCTCGTTGCGAGCAACGAGTGGGTCTTCCGTCCAATTTTTGAATAGATAAGATTAAACTTATCAATTCAAAGATAAAATCATAGATTTAAGCGAAAAAAAGAGAAAAAAAATTTGCGGCACTCGAGGCTTGAACCCGGGTCGCCTGGGCCATGTCAACGACTATAACGACTGAGCTTCTCGGACTCCGCTTCAGAACTTTGACCCTTAAAATCTCGAGAATGCCTTGATCGATTTTAAAACTAATTACATATTCTTTATCAGTAAAAGGGTCACTATAAGGTGTAAAAATTTCAAAGAAAAATATTAAAAAATAAAAAAGTCGAAAAATTCAATTTTTCAAATTTCCTTCCGGTGACGACCGGAAGTGACGGCGGACATTCTCTTGACCGAGGTTCACCAGAAAAACGATAGATCTATCATCTCTGAAAATTTCAGCCTTTTATCTTTACTCGTTTTTGAGAAACCCGACAGACAAAATTGACTTTTAAAAATCGTAAACGGACGATAACTTCTGACCGGAAGGGTTTTTATAAAAATGAAAAAAAAATGTATCAGGTTAAGATAAAAGCACGTTTATATTGAAAATTTGAGCGAAATTGACCCAGCCATCTTCGAGAAATCGTCTGCACAAAATCGGTAAGAAAAAAAAAGAATAATAACTAGATTCGATCTCGTTGCGAGCAACGAGTGGGTCTTCCGTCCGTTTTTTTTTAGTAAATAAGACAAGTTTTAGGATGAAATTGTTAATTGACATAAAAAAATATGGAAATAAAATTGGGCACTCGGGGCTTGATCCCGGGTCGCTTGAGTACTTTTGCATGATTGAACGACTGAGCTTCTCGAACTCTCGCTTCTAGCAGCAATTATCCTTTGAATTTCATTGATTTCACAAACACATTCGAAATAAACCCTCCCCCCTTTTTTATGTGTGCCCTTAGACTTTGACCTTGGTCGTTTGATCTTGACCTCTTAGAACTGATGTGTTATAAGTATCTGCAAGATATATATCAGATTCATTGATATGTACAATTAGCTCTTTCGATCCCCTTTCTCCCTATTTTTAGGTTTGACCTTGACCTTTGACCTCTAAGGACTGGTGTATTATAAGTATATGCAACATATATATCAAATTCAGTTATATGTACAATTAGCACCCCCCCCCCCCCCCCCAATTTATCCTTTCTTTTGTACAAGAATTGATTTCTAATATGAAAATGACCCTCGATATTTGGACAGGAAATTGTATATTTCTGTTTAAAATAATACCTGACAAAGTGTTATAACCGTTTGTCAAAACTTTTCAAAAGTTTGAAACCTTGTCTGCTTTTTTACCCCAGACTGCGTTTTAGACTACGCCTCCGAATAAAAATTGTAGCTCCAGTAAAACTCTGTAAAACGAAAGGAACCATATTGAAGAAAGTAATCCATCTCCAGCGGCATCACGCTATCATTCAGAGAAACGAAATTTCAACGCTTCGATATTTTTATCTAATAAATTCATGCTCAAATTTCACTGAAAATTTGTGTTTATATTTTTATCAGCAGTCTGTGACGATATTTGTTGAAGATCCAGGTAAGGTAACTCTTCCTTCCCAGACCCCGATTTCTATGTAGTTAGTCGCGACAAGAGTTTGACCTGGGCTGTTGATATCTTAGTCAATGCTATCCGGCACCATTGTTTACAAGCAGCACTGATTTTTATTAACAAATTGAAAAGCATCTGAACCAATCGCTAAGCGTATATGTATTCATAATGCTTCTCAATTCTTTTTTTAAACATTTTACGGAATGTAAACACGGCGGATCTAAACCATACGGGTGTGTATTGTTTTGCATCGCATCACATTCATTTAATTGACAGCCTATAGAATTTGAAACACGCACCTTTTAAGAGTGGTTAGTGACTGGAATGCAAAGCTAATGGTCGCAGGTTCGATATCTGTCTTGGCCGACTTTTGTTTCCTTTTTATATTGAGTTGGAAATTGATTTTTTTTTATATTTACTCTTTAATTATTACAATTAAACCATTTTGAAAGGTGGAAAGGTCTCTATAATTGTTCCGTTAACAATTAGTCTGCTAGTTATATATTTTACATCTATTATGTATTATTCCTTTTATTTCTTACAGAAATTTATAGTTAATTCATCACTCTATAGAAACAACCATGCTGATATGTACACGACCCGTTAATCGATTTCGGTTGAAATTGTTAGATGTGAAATTGACACGCCCTGTTTATCCATTGGTCGAAACCTACAGCGACCTTACACAGTTAAAAGGTCTCTTTAATGATTTATGCGGAATATGATGGAACATGATGCTAGGAGATGAAATTTACATAACCAGCTTACGCTTGTTGAATATTTTTTTAATGTCGTCATATACTAGTATATTTTCTCTTTGTATAATTCACAGGGATATTATCGTTTTATGTGCCAGGCATTTTAAGAAAGATAAGAAATAATGTCTAACGCTTACAGTCATTTGAGGTTTAGTTTATTTGGTCAAAAACACGAAACCATTGTAACAAGAGAGAGAGAGAGAGAGAGAGAGAGAGAGAGAGAGAGAGAGAGAGAGAGAGAGAGAGAGAGAGAGAGGGAGAGAGAGAGTCTGTATGTATAGAGAAATTAGTGATCAAGTGGTTCAGTAATTTGATAATTATTGTCTGAACAAGTATTCACCGGATGATATTTGGCTCGCTTCGCGTTGTACAATGCGCGGGTAGTAAAAGGGAACATTGTAGCGTCAAAAGATAAGGGCCCTTTTCTCATGACGGCAGTCATATGTCGTATCCTCTATACTCCCAAGCTAAAACATAATTGATGAAAATGCTATATGGGATGTAATAAGCAACAATGAGCAAGAATTTTTAAGAAAAAGGGTTGTTCACCATGCACGTGCGTAATCCTGATTTAAAAATAGATAAGCGATATTTGTACGGCGGAAAGGGGGGGGGGGTCATCGCAACAAGTTGTTACATATGTATATCACGGTACAATATAAGTAATAATTGGAGGTGGATTATCCTCATTACCAAAGAATCATCAGTTTTTATTTAAAAAATATATATTCATAAAGCTGGAATATGTACTGGAGGAACTAAATCGCTGTATAGCGGGGTGTGACCCGATTTTCGATCATTGGGCGATTTCAAAAAAGGGTACATAATTCGCCTGTCTTACTAAATGTACATTTAAACAAGTACTAGTCAAGTGTTTATGTTAACTCGATAGATTTCTTCTAAAACATTAGATCCAAAGTATAATATACGTAGCTGATACAAAACAAATATCAAAAAATCTTTGAGACCCTCCCTATGCCAATGGATGAGTTCATTCAAACCGTCTGCCGTTGCGTGAATGGTAAAACGGGACTTTGCGCCATAATATGTGTCATTCAAAGTTTCTTTCGCGGCGATTAATGTACGAGTCTAAATTGGGATCAGAGCACACCGTACCCATCAGCCAAGGCTTTTCGGTTCACTCCGCTCCCCTTAAATGGGAGCGGAGTGAACCAAAAACCCTTGGCTAGAGAATATGGCCGTAGAGTAAAGACTGGAGTTTCAAGATAAAAACGCTCCGTGTGAACACATCACAGGCACGGAGCATCAGGATGGGGAGGGGGGAGGGAACAGACACTTAATTTTAAATATCAGAAATGGAATATCATAGATTTGCCCCCCTTTCACGTTTGCCGCAGCATGTAATAAATGAAACTGAAAATAGTGAATTTTAATAAAAATGAATTGAAGTTAATGGTTTTGAGAATTCATCCTCTTTTAAGTTGCTTGTCAAAATATTTTAGAAGAAGCTGCCCCCACACACTTTCAAAACAATGTTACATGCTTGAATAATTCTGTCTTCTTCCCTCCTTCGAATTTGCATCTTAATATGACAAATACAATTTAAAAATTGACTGTTTTATCTTTATATGAAATTATTTGATACATGTACATTCGTAAAATAATTTTCATTTAATGGAATATTTTAGTTTCAAATGATATACATGTAAATGCACATAATGGAAGACAACCCTGAAATTTCTTTTTAAATCTGCACTTTCCGTTTATGAATTTACGATCAGCAGTTAAATTGAAATTAATTTCCTATAAGATAAAATTAATCAACTAATTGATGCATGCTTTCAATGAACAACTTTATTCAGTCAGGCAAGCTTTTTAAAAAGCTATTACTAGTTGATTTTACAGTATATAGGGTAGACATATTGAAATAGATATCGTTCGTCATTTATAAATTAGCTTGGAAGCGCTTATATTTAACACATGTATTTCAGCGTTTATTATAATGGCGAAATCCTTCCGATTATAATAGACTTTAATCTACATTAATATTTATATGTAACCCATACCACCTTACATAATTATATTTTCTCACGGTCCTGGAAGTCCTACAGTGAAAAAGGCTCGAACCCCCCCCCCCCCCTTGACCCCGCTCTAGATTCGCGCATGATTTATTTTTCATCAAAATATTGGGATGCACGTTTCCGCACCTTCCGCACACTGGACGCTGACATGAAGTGAAGCTGACCTTCCTCCGTCTTCACTGCGGTTGAAAAGAATCTACATTAAATCGTCTTCATCATCTGTAAATTCTGAATCTATGGAAACTCGCTATTTAAAATGATGTAGTCGTTCAGGATCTGACTGGGATTCTCCAACCAAATATTACGGAGCACTCTCTTCCGTACATGACTTATACTGGGCCAAGCGTGAAATTATTCCATTGTTGTTGGACACAGCCTCAAAAAACTTCCAACAAGCCAACACGCACTTTAGCTTTCAGATTTCTTATAGTCTTTGCATGAGTTTGGTATGCATCAGCACCGAAAGTCTGATTCCAACTGACCATAATTTACAATTCGAAATTATACATAAAGCAATTAATGAATAACACAATCAAGGTTTAAATAACATATTATGCAGAAATGTAATGAAATCATTTATCAAACAACAATTGAGTATAAATCATTACATTTCATATACCAACAGGATTAATAACAGAGTTTCAATAAGCGCAGAAGTCATTTAAAAGATTAACTGTCCATCTCTGACTGCCTCAGGTGGGATAAAGGCTGCGCGAAATTTAGTACGTTTTTAAAACTAATGTCGAAATATGGGAAAAGTTTTTGTATCAAAAAACACAAAATCAGAAAAAATAAATTTACACAATAATTAAAAATAGTCCGAATGATTGAATTTCAAACCGTGACATGTTCATCATTAAAAAATGTAATCAATTTCTGTGTTGATGTTAATAAGTTGATTATAACTATTCCTTTTATAACTATTTAGAGTTACTAATACACCATTAATCTTTTGTCTGACGATGCTTAAGATTGGGAATATAAACATTTATAATTATCAAAGTTTATACGAATATTGTGTATCAGATAACCCTGTCCAGCACCAACCGTGGGAATCGATTCCTCGGCCGCGAGCGAGAGATCGCTTACGTAATGGCAAATACACAGAGCTCAGAATCGCAGTTAATGCTTGCAGAACTTCACAGAAATGTCTTATCGTCCACGCTTAAAAACTTTAAGAAAAACATGCATACTGTATAACGTTGTAACATTAAAAAAAAAACTATTTCAGTATTAATATTTATCTATGGAATTCAATGTGCATTACTCTAACGAATGAGCTACGCGGACTCTGCATTGCCTGTTACGTAATGTATGACCGTTGCGCTTTACAGCCTGAATCTTAACAAAAGTTTTTCAAAAGTTCACGTGAACGTTACATACCTATATAAATAGTCACCGGACTTTTCAATTTCACACAGCGAGGGTTTTCATTTATTTATTGCGCTATCGTGCAACACCTACCACACGTATTGTTTTACTGGAACTGCATTTTCTTTCAATGCTTTAATTGAGAGTATTTAATTTAACTTTGAACACCATGCTAAATTAGTGCGTTCATTTTCTGGTTCTCCACCACCTCTTTCTTATTCTATTTCACAACTGATAAGATTAAGAACTACACTATTTTTGTAAGCCGATTTATTTCTATTAAATTCTGTATTGTATTTGATATTTTGAATACCATATTGGCCTTGCGTATCTGACAATGACTTATTCAATGCTAAATAAATTAAAATTACATCTGTTGTGTAAGATAAAAGAGTGTGTTCTTGAAACAATATATGTAAACAAAATAAATACTGTAGTTATTATCCAGATTGAATGATGGACGTACAAAGGATCAATGAACATGTGTGTGATAAAGTAAAAGCACATGAAGCGAGTGTTATTAGACTTCCGCGGATCGCATGCATGTCAATTTGGCCGGGATCTTCACGGCCAAATGCGGGATATGGATTATATAATTGTGTACACAGAGCTCCGTGGCCATGTTCGCTTAAAATATTTGCAGTTTAGTAACTTATTTTATTTAAACAATATATAACTATTTAACAACTTTGAAAATATACAAAGAGCCCCCTTTTCAATGACATATGTCACAATGCCATACATGTATTTACTGAAATATCTACCGTTTTTAATTATGAAGCTAAAGCAGATTAATTTCATCATTTAAAGATTTCATTATTTTTTGTGTACGTGTTTTGTGTGCATTTTTTTTTTTACAATTATTTAGATTTACTTACCCACCATTCATTTTTTGTCTGGCAATGCTTATGATTGAAAATATAAACATTTATATTTTATAGAACTTCTTTGTGAACCCATATATGAGAGACGCAAATCTTGTGTATAATAACCGCTGACCACTAGATAGTCCAGCCGCGACCAAAGTGACCGATTTTCTCGGCCGCGAGCTAGGGATCAGTTACGTAATGGTACAGAGATCAAAAACCAGGTTAATGCTTGCAGAACTTAATAAGACTGACATATAGCCGTCACGCAAAAACTTGAAGAAAATAATGTATGCTGTTATGAAACTTTTTCGAATGAATTAAACCATCCCGAATTCAATAATACATTTTCTGTGGTGAATTTATGTCCATTGTACACAATGGTTGAGGTCATTTTAACGCGATTTAAATGAGATTAAAATTTTTGAAGAATTTAAAATTCATCCAATCAATTCAAGAAAGATGACATCAGACGCAGAATTGTAAGCGCAACTTAGATATCATGTTTGAAAATTAGTTTGAGGTCATTTTAACGCGATTTAAATGAGATAAAAATATAAAATTCATCGAATCAATTCGAGGAAGATGTCATCAGACGCAGAATTGTAAGTGTAACTTACATATAATGTTTTGAAATTAGCCTGAGGTCATTTTAACACGATTTACTAAAATTTAAATTTTTCCGAAAATTTAAAAATCATCCAATCATTTCGAAAAAGATGTCATTAGACGCAAAATTGTAAGCAAAACTTAGATATCATGTTTTAAAATTAGTCAGATGTCATTTAAACACGATTTATTTAAATTTAAAATTTTCAAAAAAATTAAAAATTATCCAATCAATTCGAGAAAGATGTCAATAGACGCGGAATTGTAAGTGCAACTTAGATGTTATGTTTGAAAATTAGTTTGAGATCATTTTAACGCGATTTAAATGAAATTAAAATTTTTGAAAAAGTTAAAATTCATCTATTCAATTCGAGGAAGATGTCATTAGACGCAGAATTCTAAGCACAACCTAAATATTATAATTTAAAACTATGCTCAGCTCATTTTAAAACGATTTAATCGATTTTCAAATTTTCCAAAAATTTAAAATTCATCCAATCAATTCCATAAAGATGTCATTAGATGCAGAATTGTAAGCTCAACTGAGGTATCATGTTTTAAAATCAGTCTGATGTCATTTTAACGCAATTTAAATGAGTTTAAAAAATTTGAAAAATTTAAAATTTATCCAATCAATTCGAGAAAGATGTCATCAGATGCAGAATTGTAAGCTCAACTGAGGTATCATGTTTTAAAATTAGTCTGAGGTCATTTTAATGCGATTTAAATGAGTTTAAAATTTGTGAAAAATTAAAAATTCATCCAATCAATTAGAGAAAGATGTCATCAGATGCAGAATTGTAAGCTCAACTGAGGTATCATGTTTTAAAATTAGTCTGAGGTCATTTTAATGCGATTTAAATGAGTTGAAAATTTTTGAAAAATTTAAGATTTATCCAATCAATTCGAGAAAGATGTCATCAGATGCAGAATTGTAAGCGCAACTGAGGTATCATGTTTTAAAATTAGTCTGAGGTCATTTTAATGCGATTTAAATGAGTTTAAAATTTGTGAAAAATTAAAAATTCATCCAATCAATTCGATAAAGATGTCATCAGATGCAAAATTGTAAGTGAAACTTTGATATCATGTACTTAAGTTGGTCTAATGTCATTTTAACACAATTTAAATGACTTTAAATTTTTTGAAAAATTTAAATTTTATCCGTCCAATTCGAAAAAGATGTCATTTGACGAAGAATTGTAAGTGCAATTTAGATATCATGTTTTAAAATTAGTCTGAGGAAGTTTTAACACGATTTAATTAAATTTAAAATTTTCAAAAAATTCAAATTTCATCCCATCAATTTGAAAAAGATTTCATTAGACGCAGAATTGTGTGTGCAACCTAGATATTATGTTTTAAAACTAGTCTGAGGTCATTATAACACATTTATTATGAATTTTAAAATTTAGTGTCCCTACTCGGAATTTCCAGACAATGATTTTTCTCGTAATGCTAGTCTATCATGTCCTCTTTCATTCCTGAAAATTTCAGCTTTCTATCTTTTTTCGCTTTAAAATACATGTGTGGACAATGAAAACCCATCGAAAGTGTGTTATATATCTTGACCCCGGCTAGCTTCATCATTCGGAATTTCCGAACCGTAATTTACCCTGTGCGGCTAGATTTGTATATCTTCTACCAATCTGTAAAATTTCAGCTTTCCATCTTTACTCATTTTTGAGGAAATGCTTGGATAAAAAATTTCATCGAAAACGTGTCCTATATATTGACCCTGGCTAGCTTCCGTACTCGGAATTTCCAGACAATGATTTTCCTCGTGAGGCTAGACGTTCATGGCATCTATCATTTCGAACAATTGCAGCTTTCTATCATTGCTTGTTCTTGAGGAAATGCGTGGACAAGGAGTTTTCGTCTAAAACGTGTCCTATATTTTGACCCCAGTTAGCTTCCGTACTCGGAATTTCCGGAAAATCATTTTCCTCGTGAGGCTAGACTATCGTGTCATCTATCATTCCTGAAAATTTCAGCTTTCTATCATTGCTTGTTTTTTAGGAGATGCGTGGACAAGGAGTTCTCGTAAAAAAACGTGTCCTATATTTTGACCCCAGTTATCTTCCGTACTCGGAATTTCCGGACAATGATTTTCCTCGTGAGGCTAGACATACATGTCCTTTTTCATTCCTGAAAATTTCAGCTTTCTATCATTGCTCGTTTTTGAGGAGATGCGTGGACAAGGGGTTCTCGTAAAAAACGTGTCCTATATTTAGACCCCAGTTAGCTTCCGTACTCGGAATTTCCGGACAACGATTTTCCTCGTGAGGCTAGACATTCATGTCCTGTTTCATTCCTGAAAATTTCAGCTTTCTATCATTGCTCGTTTTTTAGGAGATACGTGGACAAGAACTTTTTTAAAAATTAAAAAATGGCGGATAAGTCCGAACCGGAAGTGCTTTTTACAAAATAAAAAAATGTATAAAAGCTTTAGATGATAATAGATAAATGCTGAAAATTTGACAAAAATCAGACCACGCATCTCCGAGAAATCTTCTGCACAAAAATTGTAAAGAAAAAAAAAAGTGAAAAAGAAACAATACAATAATAGAAGGGTCTTCCGCTGAAGACGGAAGACCCTAATAAGAACTAGATTTGATCTCGTTGCGAGCAACGAGTGGGTCTTCCGTCCAATTTTTGAATAGATAAGATAAAACTTATCAATTCAAAGATAAAATCGTAGATCTAAGCGAAAAAAAGAGAGAAAAAAAATTGCGGCACTCGAGGCTTGAACCCGGGTCGCCTGGGCCATGTCCACGACTATAACGACTGAGCTACTCGGACTTTCGCTTCAGAACTTTGACGCTGAATTTCTCGAGAATGCCTTGATCGATTTTTGAACAAATTACATATTCTAAATCAGTGAGAGGGTCACTATAAGGTGTAAAAATTTCAAAAAAAAAAAATATTCAAAAATTAAAAAGTCGAAAAATTCAATTTTTCAAACTTCCTTCCGGTGACGACCGGAAGTGACGGCTGACATTCTCTTGACCGAGGTGCACCAGAAAAACGATAGATCTATCATATCTAAAAGTTTCAGCCCTATATCTTTACTCGTTTTTGAGAAACTTGACAGACAAAATTGACTTTAAAAAATCGTTTATTGACGATAACTTCCGACCGGAAGTGAATTTTAAAAAAATGTCATGGGAGTAAAAACTTCAGATGGCGAGGCATCATCAGTGAAAATTTGACGGAAATCGAATCAGCCATTTCCGAGAAATCGCCTGCACAAAATGTGTAAGGAAAAAAAGAATAATAACTAGATTCGAACTCGTTGCGAGCAACGAGTGGGTCTTCCGTCCAATTTATGAATAGATAAGATTAAACTTATCAATTCAAAGATAAAATCGTAGATCTAAGCGAAAAAAAGAGAAAAAAATTTTGGGGCACTCGAGGCTTGAACCCGGGTCGCCTGGGCCATGTCCACGACTATAACGCCTGGGGCGCCTGTAAAGTGCGAAACGAAATCGAAACGAAACGAAACGAAACAAAATCAGACGAAACGAAACAAAACAAATCGAAACGAAACGAAATCAATCGAAACGAAACGAAATCAAACGAAACGAAATCAAAAATCGAAACGAAACGAAACGGAATTTAAACAAAACTAATATCAATTTTGACTACATAAAAGTTAAAATAAATTCATTGAAATAAATTTTTGAACCATAAAATATAACTACCTGTATATTTCAGATTGGCGCTGTAAATTTTTAAGCCGATTATCCGAAATTTGCAAAAATTATATAATTATGTAAATAAGTGATGTACATTCCTATACCTTTTAATGTTTCTAATTTGTTTCATTAAATGATTAAAAGATATTCAGACGTTTTGAGAGAGAGAGAGAGAGAGAGAGAGAGAGAGAGAGAGAGACAAATTTTGTTCAACACATGTTTAGTAATTCGTTACCGTTTTGGAGATAGATGAGAAAGAAGGTTTTAGGGGCCGGTCCCTTATCTCCTTTTAGGGGCTGTTCAACGAAATTTTGTCGGTTGCAATTTGTTGAGAACATCATTTTGAACAACTTTTCTTTTATACTGCATTACAAAATATTTTTCCTTTCTGAGATAAGGGTGATCAAAATTTTTGACTTTTGGCCCCTAAAAACCCTTAATTACGTAACACATGATAAAATCATTACATTGTTTGAATACAGAACTATAAGATAAACACATTTGCTTCTATAATCTATCACAAAATATATCTCAGTAAAGGGCTACAGATTAAAGACTTTAGAGCCCTTTGGTCCCCTAATTTGAGGGGCCAGCCCCTTTTTCTTGATTTCAAATAAAAGGTCATTTAATTCTACACAAATTTTGTTCAACAAGTGTTTAGAATTTCGTTACCGTTTTGGAGATATATGAGAAAGAAGGTTTTAGGGGCCGGTCCCTTATCTTCTTTTAGGGGCCGTTCAACGAAATTTTGTCGGTTGCAATTTGTTGAGAACATCATTTTGAACAACTTTTCTTTTATACTGCATTACAAAATATTTTTCCTTTCTGAGATAAGGGTGATCAAAATTTTTGACTTTTGGCCCCTAAAAACCCTTAATTACGTAACACATGATAAAATCATTACATTGTTTGAATACAGAACTATAAGATAAACACATTTGCTTCTATAATCTATCACAAAATATATCTCAGTAAAGGGCTACAGATTAAAGACTTTAGAGCCCTTTGGTCCCCTAATTTGAGGGGCCAGCCCCTTTTTCTTGATTTCAAATAAAAGGTCATTTAATTCTACACAAATTTTGTTCAACAAGTGTTTAGAATTTCGTTACCGTTTTGGAGATATATGAGAAAGAAGGTTTTAGGGGCCGGTCCCTTATCTTCTTTTAGGGGCCGTTCAACGAAATTTTGACGGTTGCAATTTGTTGAGAACATCATTTTGAACAACTTTTCTTTTATACTGCATTACAAAATATTTTTCCTTTCTGAGATATGGGTGATCAAATTTTTTGACTTTTGGCCCCTGAAAACCCTTAATTACGTACCACATGATTAAATCATTATATTGCTTGAATACAGAACTATAAGATAAACACATTTGCTTCTATAATATTTCACAAAATATCTCTCAGTAAAGGGCTACAGATTAAAGATTTTAGAGCCCTTTGGTCCCCTTATTTGAGGGGCCAGCCCCTTTTTCTTGATTTCAAATAAAAGGTCATTTAATTCTACACAAATTTTGTTCAACAAGTGTTTAGAATTTCGTTACCGTTTTGTAGATATATGAGAAAGAAGGTTTTAGGGGCCAGTCCCTTTTCTCCTTTTAGGGGCCGTTTAACGAAATTTTGACTGTTGCATGTTGTAAAGTACATCATTTTAAACAACTTTTCTTATGTACTGCATTACAAAATATTTTTCCTTTGTGAGATATGGGTGATCGAAATTTTGGGCTTTTGGCCCCTAAAAACCCTTAATTACGTAACACATCATAAAATCATTACATTGCTTGAATACATAACTGTGAGATAAACATATTTGCTTCTATAATCTATTACAAAATATCCCTTGGTGAAGAGCTATGGGTAAAGACTTTAAAGCCTTCTAGGTCCCTAATTTTAGGGGCCAACCCCTTTTTCCTGATATCAGCCGAAAGGTCTTGTAAATATGAGCCTTTTTTACATTACATGTTTTATTAAAATATTTTCCAGAAAAAAGATAAAGAGACAAAAGCACAAAAATTTACGACGTTTTTTTAATGTCAATTTTCGAGCCCTAGCGAGCTTTGGCGCTAGAAGTGCTAAACTTACAAAACAACAACCATGCAAAACTTCAATCTTTCCTTTACCAACCGTAGAAATTTGAGCTTAATATCTCTTATACTTTAGGAGAACGACAGAAGACAAAATACCCATATAAAAATTAGAAGAATCTCAATATCTCAAAAACGGATGTGACGTCATCAACAAAAAAAAAATTACTCAGGTTCAGACCAATATCTATCGTATCTGAAACTTTCATTGAGATCGGCCGAGCCGTTTCTGAGAAATCGCGTGCACAAAAATAGGAAGAAAAAAAATAATAATAACTAGATTCGATCTCGTTGCGGGCAACGAGTGGGTCTTCCGTCCGATTTTTGAATAAATAAGATTAAACTTATCAATTCAAAGATAAAATCGTAGATCTAAGCGATCTGTCATCTCTCAAAATTTCAACCCTCTATCTTCACTCATTTTTGAGAAATGTTGCAGACAAAATTGACTCTTAAAAATCGAGGTACAAACTTCTGATTACTAAGCATTAGTCCTAAAAATTTGAAGGAAATCGAACGAGCCATCTCTGAGAAATCGCCGGCGCAATATGTGTAAGGAAAAAAGGAGTAGATGAGGTTAAAATCCTTCACTTATAAGAAAAAATTGTAAATCAACGCAAAAAAAAAAAAATAGAAAAAAAATTCGGCACTCGCGGCTTGACCCGGGTCGCCTGGGCACATGTCAACTACTCAGACTCTAGCTTCAAGACTTTGATGCTAAAATTTTTCTGGAACGCATTGATCGATTTTAAAACAAATTACATATTCTGAATCAGTAAGAGGGTCACTATCATGTTTATAGGTAAAAAAAATATAAAACAAAAGTTTAAAAATTTCATTTTTAATTTTTTTTTCCAGTGACGTACCAGAAGCGACGACGGACATTCATTTGACCAAGGTACACCAGAAAAACCACAGATCTATAATCTCTAAAAATTTAAGCCCTCTATCTTTAGTCGTTTTTGAGAAACGTTGCAGACAAAATTGACTTCTAAATCTCGTTTAAAGACGAACAATTGCGAGCAACGAGTGGGTCTTTCGTCCGATTTTTGAATAGATTAGATCAAATCAATTCAAAGATAAAATCGTAGATCTAAGCGAAAATATAGTAAAAAAAAAATTGCGGCAGTCGGGGCTTGAACCCGGGTCACCTGGGTCATGTCCACGACTCTATCGACTGAGCTACTCGGACTCTCGCTTCAGAACTTTGACGCTTAATTTTTCGAGAATGCCTTGATCGATTTTAAACCAAATTACATATTCTGAATCAGTAAGAGGGTCACTATAAGGTGTAAAAATTTCAAAGAAAAATATTAAAAAATAAAAAAGTCGAAAAATTGAATTTCTCAAATTTCCTTCCGGTGACAACCGGAAGTGATGACGGACATTCTCTTGACCGAGGTACACCAGAAAAACGGTAGATCTATCATCTCTGAAAATTTCAGCTCTATATCTTTACGCGTTTTTGAGAAACGTCGCAGACAAAATTGACTTTAAAAAATCGTTTATTGACGATAACTTCCGACCGGAAGTAAATTGTAAAAACATTTCACGGGGGTACAAACTTCATATAACGAGGCATCATCAGTGAAAATTTGAAGGAAATCGAATCAGCCATTTCCGAGAAATCGCCTGCACAAAATGTGTAAGGAAAAAAAGAATAACTAGATTCGATCTCGTTGCGAGCAACGAGTGGGTCTTCCGTTCGATTTTTGAATAGATTAGATCAAACTTATCAATTCAAAGATAAAAACGTAGATCAAAGCGAAAAATAGTAAAAAAAAAATTGCGGCACTCGAGGCTTGAACCCGGGACGCCTGGGCCATGTCCACGACTCTATCGACTGAGCTACTCGGACTCTCGCTTCAGAACTTTGAAGCTTAATTTCTCGAGAATGCCTTGATCGATTTTAAAACAAATTACATATTCTGAATCAGTAAAAGGGTCGCTATAAGGTTTAAAAATTTCAAAGAAAAATATTAAAAAATAAAAAAGTCGAAAAATTCAATTTTTGAAATTTCCTTCCGGTGACGACCGGAAGTGACGGCGGACATTCTCTATACCGAGGTACATTAGAAAAACGGTAGATCTATCATCTCTGAAAATTTCAGCCTTTTATCTTTACTCGTTTTTTAAAAATCCGACAGACAAAATTGACTTTTTAAAATCGTAAACGGACGATAACTTCTGATCGGAAGTGTTTTTTCAAAAATGAAAAAAAATGTATCAGCTTTAGATAAAAACACGTTTATATTGAAAATTTGAGCGAAATCGACGCAGCCATCTCCGAGAAATCGTCTGCACAAAATCGGTAAGAAAAAAAAAGAATAACTAGAGCAAAGCTCGTTGCAAAGCAACGAGTGGGTCTTCCGTTAATGTCGAAAGTAAAGCTGGAAGTTCCTGTAAGAAGCAGAGCTCTTAAGAGCATGTCTACGAGAAAACCATGCAAAAGGTGGTGGGAGCAAGGTTCTCTGATCAACTTCATATTTTGTGTGTAACAGTGTGCATCTATATGAAATAATATGCCACAATTTTTTTTTTGATGTGGTCAGTCTAAACTTGGTTCTGCAGCACTGTTACTAAAAATAGCATTTTGACCCTTTTAAGAATAACATTTTGCATAATTCACCAAATTATTGTTAAGAATTCTGAGCTTAGTTTAAATATAAATTCAAAAAGTCATTTAGAGTTAACACTAACAAGATACACTTGTGTAAATCATTTTGTGAGAATTCCCAAATATTCTTTTTGTTAAGTGCAGATAGGTCACGAATTTGGCATGTTTCCAACTTTTTGTAAAATTATAAAAATAAACATTTTTTAAATGCTTAAAAGTCAGAAAATGGCACTTTAAATTCACTAAATCTGTTTCTAGTTATAAAAGAACATTTATCTTTACAATATATCAAAAATCTGTCTTTGGACTCTCAATAATATTGCAAATATATTGTCTTAAAGTTGGACATTTTTCTACTTTTAAAACTCTCCAGAATCTGTAGTTTAGCGTTAGTTTTACATTGTCACAAGTATATTATGGGAAAAAACCCGATATATTCGCGAGCCAAACAATATTTTATTGAACTGAAGGGTTGCTTCAACACATTTCAGGGTTTTTTTTTTTATCAATGCCATTAATTAAGAAATCATGGGAAAATGGGAATTTGAATATACATGTAAGCTGAAGTGAACTTAACAATTTTTTTTAAAATCTTATATATCTCACTATTAATAAAAGAAAAAGTAAGCAAGCTTACATATTCCCCACACCCATTTATTTGCCAGTGCTACACATTAAGACAGACAGAGTACCCATTAGATACACGAATGTATAATTATAGGGGCACAACTACAAAACTCAAAGTACTGAAGTACTTAAAGCCGGGCTCTTTTGGTGTGTAATTTTACATATTGTTTACTACAGATTGGCAATCTCTCTCTCTCTCTCTCTCTCTCTCTCTCTCTCTCTCTCTCTCTCTCTCTCTCTCTCTCTCTCTCTCTCTCTCTCATTCGATAAGCATAGTGATACATGTATTGATCTTTTCATTTTTTTATACTTAAACTAGTGATCTTTTAATTCAGGAAGTAGGACCAAATTTCAAAGCCCCCCCCCCCCCCCCCGAAAGAATAAAAATTCCAAAAACAAGCAACAACAAAAATGATTAAACATATATTTGTTGAAATTAACAGACGATTTTTTAAAATGTGGAAGTGGAGTGGAACCCATTGCCAATGAATAATTATAGAATAAGGTAGATTTGGTAATTATTTTGGTCCGACAGTATAAAGGATTGAACTTTTATTGTTTGAGGGGTGGAGGGACCCAATATCAAACCAGAAAAATCGTTAATAAAAATATAATACATCATACATTACGCTTAAAATTTGTAAATATCAGCATAATATAATATAGAGACACATTTTATTAGCATTTCATTTTTTCAATTTTTTTAATCACACGACAATAAGAGAGCGTAAAAATTTTGACTTTTTTCTAAGACTGCTTCATAATTCTGGGACCAGGTCCTCTTATGATGGGTTATGATTAAATAACATCCCAAATAACAATCCCACAAAAACAAGTTATGATGTCTTTATTAATAATTGGGATAACTTTCTTATAGTTTGTGTTAATATTTATTGGGTTTTCGCAGGTTGAGATCCCCGGGGGAAAGGGTAACCTAACACCTCTTATTTCCTTTACAACTATACTTAAATTTTAAAAAAAGGTACAAACTTTAATTTTTCCCAAGAGGAGATAAACTGCTAATAGAGAGGTAGGTTTAAGGGAGTAGATATTTTTATTTATTTCAGATGTACTTACTGTGATACATTCTCTGATTTCTCAAGAAATAAAAATAACCTGGCCCCCTCCCCGTCATTTCTAGATTCCATGAATATTATAATTTAGATTAAAAGTCTGATTCATAAAAAAATATGTAAAAAGAAGGATCGAAGAAATGAACTGTAGCTTACATTATAAATTCTTCTATCAGGCGGATCAAAACTTGCAATGATACTGCGTACAGGTATAGTTATATTTGATAAAAGTAATTTAATTAGGAATTTAAAATTTAAATGCGAATCACATTGAAAAGGGGTGCAATTACTCACTTTAATTCAAACAGTCAAAATCAATACTTATAAGAGTGTAACCTTTACATCTGCAGGGTGGTTTATAGATGGCCAATGAAATATACACGTACAGAAATGTGATGTCTATTGCAACAGACTCCGATGATAACGATGAAAAATTGCGCGAGGCATTCCTAGAGAATTCCAAATGATTTCAACATAGAAAGAATAATCTTACCGTGACCAGGCTACGCTCAGGTCAAACCGGGTCCGTAGGACATCTGTCATTTTAACGATATATCATTTTATCTAATTTCAACATACCCCATTATAAAATGAATCTTTGCAAGGCCTAAAAAAAAAGTTGTGTGTTTACGGTAACCCGACCTAACCTACAAAAATGCCCCGATCCTACCATTTTTAGATGTCTGTTTTTATCCGATTGTGAATTTTTAATATTTTTATTAAAAAATCTGTTTTTAAATGTGAAACAAACAAACATATTTAGGATTCATGCAGAAAAAAATATGATAAAATAAAAAAAAATCTCTACCTACCTAACCTAATTTTTTCATCAGTGTTACGCTAAACACAGAATTTTTTTATAGGCCTAAGAAATCAGTTCTCGTTTTTCTGGATTTTTTCAAGTAAAATATGATAATCGAATGATATTATCTTTAAAAATTTTCCCTTTCATCTATTTTAATTGCACTTCTATCACAGGTTTGTATATTTTAATTAAAAATCGAAATCGTCCAAATGTGCTGCTTAAATATATCGGGACAGAAAATAGCAGTTTATAGACTATATACAAGTTTCCATCAAACTTCAATATGTGATATAGTGAATAACACTAACAGGATGGGGCAATTTTTGTGCAATTAAAATCATTCAATATCATATTATATATTAACAACAGTTACACTCACAGCATATCTCAATACTTTGCCTGAACTTGAATTGTAAAGTTTTGTCAACATTCTAAATATTTTACCTTCTCTACAGAAGAGCGCAACAGGGGAGACAATTCTAACAGTAGTACTGAAATGCACATGTAATGAATAAGAATTCTATTAGAAACAATGATATCCACTAATTTTTTTTAATTAAAAGTAAACTAGGGTGGGTTTTTCCATTTTAAATTACAAATATTGACTTCAGTGGATTAAAATCGCTTGTAAAATAAGATTTCAAAAACCAACAAATTTTTATTTTATTTGAAAATGGGATGTTTTTGTTAATTTATTACTTTTTAGTCCTTGAGAGTCCAAAGATGGATTTTATATATTTGTAACAATATATCAAACAGTTTCTTATTAACACAAAATTTCAAAAAATAACGTGCCATTTTCTGAGAAATTCTTTCTGAAAAATTGACAAAAATGTATAATTATCATTTCTTGGCATTCTGCCAACATTTACACCCTAGGGACTTCATGGTGTAAATAGATATATGAAAAAAAATATGCAACGATTAAAGGTTTGAACTTCCTCTTTAAGAATATAGTCTTATTTTTTTCAAACATTGTTTATACATTTTGTAATTAATTACTGAATTTGACAATTTTTCTCTTAACTTTTCTGGATTTTAGAGGCTAATTAACCAGAATGCAATACTGGTCGTTACTATAAATAGAAACATCCAGTGCAAAAACAAACATCATATATCTGACCCTAGATGGGTATCCTTTAAATCTATGATAAAATTCTGTTCATTCTTGAGACTTGCTGCCGCAGCTTTTTTCCATATTTGCATGGTTTTCTCGTAGACATGCTCTTAAACCAATAACAAGAGTAACTAAAATGAAAAGATAAAAAAATCGAATTATTCCTGGTACGATTTAACAAAATACGAATGATTTTAAGTACGACTTAACAAACACCTCTCCGATTTCAAGAACAACTTAACAAAAAAAATCCGAATTGTTCAAGTACGACTTAACAATCATTTTTGGTACGAGTTAATATTACTTTGAACATTACGCTATTTTTTAAACCAAGGACGCGGAATCAAAATTTCCGGAAAAATCAATTTTTAAACCCTGATATCTCTGTAATGCATCGTCCGATTTTAAAACGGCTTTCAGTGTTTGATTCAGCTAATTAAGCTCTACAAAACACATGTTCATTTTTCATTTGATCAGAAAATTCATTTTTTCGAAAAATTTGTTTCACTTCCGGTTTCGACCGGAAGTGACAGATTTTCATTTCCAGCCTTATTACAGAGGTAAATCGACCAAATCATCACCATTGAAATTTTCAAGCCTCTTTCTTAAAGCGTTTTCGAGAAAAGTCCGGGACAAAATGACTTTTTGAAATTTTTAAAAATGACGTCACGTCAAAACGGAGGTGACGTTCTTTATAAAACTTTAACATTTTTGAGGGACGGCAACTTGCAAACACCTCTGAAAATTTCATCAGAATCGGTTAAAAACTTTTTGAGTTATGAAGCAAAAAAGGAGTCAGAAGAAAAGAAAAAGAATAATAATAATAACTAGATTCGATCTCGTTGCGAGCAACGAGTGGGTCTTCCGTGAGATTTTTGAGTAGAGAAGACGACTTTTAACACGAAATTGTTATTATATCCAAAAAAATTTAAAAAAATTTTTTCGGCAGTCGGGGCTTGAACCCGGGTCGCCTGGGCCATGTCCACGACTATATCAACTGAGCTACTCGGGCTCTCGCTTCAGGACTTTGACGCTTAATTTCTCGAGAACGCCTTGATCGATTTTAAAACAAATTACATATTCTGAATCAGTAAGAGGGTCACTATCAACTGTTAAAATATAAAAAAGAAATATTTAAAAATAAAAAAGTCGAAAAATTAAATTTTTAAATTTTTTTTCCTTTGACAAAAAGAAGTGACGGCGGACACTTTCTTGAGTGTGTTGCGCCAGAAAAACAGTAGGTCTATCATCTCTGAAAATTTCAACCTTATATCTTTACTCATTTTTGAAAAACCTGTCAGACAAAATTGACTTTTAAAAATCGTAAAATGACGATAACTTCCGAACGGAAGTGAATTTCTAAAAAATTTTCACGCGGTACAAACTTCAGACGGCGGGGCATCTTTACTGAAAATTTAAAAGAAATCGAACGAGTAATCGCCGAGAAATCGTCTGCACAAAATGTGTAAGGAAAAAAAGAATAATAATAATAACTAGAGCAAAGCTCGTTGCAAAGCAACGAGTGGGTCTTCCGTTAATGTCGAAAGTAAAGCTTGAAGTTCCTGTAAGAAGCAGAGCTCTTAAACCAATAACAAGAGTAACAAAAATAAAAAGATGAAAAAATCGAATATTCCTTGTACGACTTAACAAAATACGATTTTAAGTACGACTTAACAAAAACCTTTCCGATTTTAAGAACGACTGAACAGAAAAAATCCGAATGTGTTCAGGTACGACTTAGCAATTATTTTTGGTACGAGTTAATTTTACTTTGAACATTACACTATTTTTTAAACCCAGGACGCAGAATCAAAATTTCCGGAAAAATCAATTTTTAAACCCCGATATCTCTGTAATGCGTCGTTCGATTTTCAAACGGATTTCAGTTTCGTATTTAGCATAACCAACTCTACAAACCTCAGAAACATTTTTAATTGAAACGAAAAATTCGAAAAATCGAAAATTTTAAAACAGTTCCGGTTTGGACTGGAAGTGACAGAAACTAAATTCCAGCCTTATGTCCAAATAAAAACGATAAATGCTTCAACACAGAAAATTTCAAGTTTCTATCTTCAAGCGTTTTTCAAAAAGGCCCTGGACAAAATCACTTTTTTAAAACTTTAAAATTGACGTAACGTAAAAACGGAAGTGACGTTGTAATTGAAAATTAAACATCTTTGAGGGACATTGATGTTTCATAATCCCTGAAAGTTTCATGTAAATCCCCTGAAAACGTTTTGAGATATTAAGCTTTAAAAAAGTCAGAAAAATAAAGAAAAAGAATAATAATAATAACTAGAGCAAAGCTCGTTGCAAAGCAACGAGTGGGTCTTCCGTTAATGTCGGAAGTAAAGCTGGAAGTTCCTGTAAGAAGCACAGCTCTTAAATTAATAACAAAAGTAACTAAAATAAAAAGATGAAAAAATCGAATATTCTTGGTACGACTTAACAAAATACGAATGATTTTAAGTACGACTTAACAAAAACCTTTGCGATTTTAAGAACAACTTAACAAAAAAAATTCGAATGTGTTCAAGTACGACTTAACAATTATTTTTGGTACGAGTTAATTTTACATTGGACATTACGCTATTTTTTAAACCAAGGACGCGGAATTAAAATTTCCGGAAAAATCAATTTTTAAACCCCGATATCTCAGTAATGCATCAACCGATTTTCGAACGGATTTCAGTTTCGTATTTAGCGTAACCAACTCTACAAATCTCGTGAACATTTGAAATTAAAACGAAAAATTCGAAAATTCGAAAATTTTAAAACACTTCCGGTTTGGACCGGAAGTGACGGAAACTAAATTCCAGCCTTATGTCAAAATAAAAACGATCAATGCTTCAACTCAGAAAATTCCAAGTCTCTATCTTGAAGCATTTTTGAAAAACGCCCTGGACAAAATCACTTTTTTAAAATTTAAAAATTGACGTAACGTAAAAACGGAAGTGACGTTGTAGTTAAAAATTTAATACCTTTAAGGGACGGTGATGTTACATAATCCTTGAAAGTTTCATGTGAATCCGTTGAAAACTTTTTGAGATATTAAGCTTTAAAAAAGTCAGAAAAATAAAGAAAAAGAATAATAATAATAATAATAACTAGAGCAAAGCTCGTTGCAAAGCAACGAGTGGGTCTTCCGTTAATGTCGGAAGTAAAGCTGGAAGTTCCTGTAAGAAGCAGAGCTCTTAAACCAATAACAAGAGTACCTTAAATAAAAACATGAACAAATCGAATTATTCCTGGTGCGACTTAACAAAAACCGAATAATTTTACGTACGACTTAACAAAAACCTTTCCGATTTCAAGAACGACTTAACAAAAAAAATCCGAATGTGTTACAGTACGACTTAACAATTAATTTTTAGGTACAAGTTAATTTAACCAAGAACTTGATACTAATTTCTTAACCAAAAACGCGGAATCAAAATTTCCGGAAAAATCATTTTTTGAAATCGTATATCTCTGTAATGCATCGTCCGATTTTAAAACGACTTTCAATGTTAGATTCAGCTTAATAAGCTCTATACAACACATATTCATTTTTGATTTGATCAGAAAATTTATTTTTTCGACCGGAAGTGACAGATTTTCATTTCCAGCCTTATTACAGAGGTAAATCGATTAAATCATAACCATTGAAAATTTCAAGCCTCTTTCTTAAAGCATTTTTGAGAAACGCCGCGGACAAAATGACTTTTTGAAAATTTTAAAAATGACGTAACGTAAAAACGGAAGTGATGTTTTCAAAGAAACTTCACAAACTTTGAGGTATTTTAGTTGCACACAACCTCTGAAAATTTCATCAAAATCGGTTGTAAACTTTTTGAGTTATAAAGCCGAAAAGGAGTCAGAAAAAAAAATAAAAAGAATAATAATAACTAGAGCAAAGCTCGTTGCAAAGCAACGAGTGGGTCTTCCGTTAATGTTGGAAGTAAAGCTGGAAGTTCCTGTAAGAAGCAGAGCTCTTAAACCAATAACAAGAGTAACTAAAATAAAAAGATGAAAAAAATCGAATTTTCCTGGTACGACTTAACAAAATACGAATGATTTTAAGTACGACTTAACAAAAACCTTTCCGATTTTAAGAACGACTGAACAAAAAAATTCCGAATGTGTTCAGGTACGACTTAACAATTATTTTTGGTACGAGTTAATTTTACTTTGAACATTACGCTATTTTTTAAACCAAGGACGCAGAATCAAAATTTCCGGAAAAATCAATTTTTAAACCCCGATATCTCTGTAATGCATCGTCCGATTTTAACACGGCTTTCAGTGTTAGATTCAGCTTAATAAGCTCTACAAAACACATATACATTCTTGATTAAATCAGAAAATTCATTTTTTCGAAAAATTTGTTTTACATCCGGTTTCGGCCGGAAGTGATAGATTTTCATTTCCAGCCTTATTACAGAGGAAAATCGATCAAATCATAACCATTCAAAATTTCAAGCCTCTATCTTAAAGCATTTTTGAGAAAAGTCCGGGACAAAATGACTTTTTGAAATTATTAAAAATGACGTCACGTCAAAACAGAGGTGACGTTCTCTTTAAATTTTTTACATTTTTGAGGGACGCCAACTTGCAAAAATCTCTGAAAATTTCATTAAAATCGGTTAAAAACCTTTTGAGTTATGAGGCAAGAAAGGAGTCAGAAGAAAAGAAAAAGAATAATAATAATAATAAAAAGAAACCGAAGAATAACAAGAGGGTCTTCCGTTGGAAACGGAAGACCCTAATAATAATAATAGAATTGAAAAAGAAACCGAAGAATAATAGAAGGGTCTTCCGCTGAAGACGGAAGACCCTAATAAAAAGAAACAATAGAATAACAAGAGGGTCTTCCGTTGGAAACGGAAGACCCTAATAAGAAGAAAAGTGAAAAAGAAACAATAGAATAATAGAAGGGTCTTCTGCTGAAGACGGAAGACCCTAATAATAAGAAGAATAGGGAAAAAGAAACAAAGCAATAACAATAAGGTCTTCCGTTTCCAACGGAAGACCTTAATAATAAGAAAAGTGAAAAAGAAACCGAAGAATAATAGAAGGGTCTTCTGCTGAAGACGGAAGACCCTAATAGTAATAAGAAAAGTGAAAAAGAAACAATAGAATAATAGTAGGGTCTTCCGCTGAAGACGGAAGACCCTAATAATAAGAATAAGAAAAGTGAAAAAGAAACAATAGTATAATAGAAGGGTCTTCCGCTGAAAACGGAATATTCTAATAAGAAAAGTGAAAAAGAAACATTAGAATAATAGAAGGGTCTTCCGCTGAAGACGGAAGACCCTAATAAGGGAAACAGAAACAAAGCAATAACAAGAAGGTCTTCCGTTGGAAACGAAAGACCTTAATTACAATCACTATAAGGTCTTCCGTTGGAAACGGAAGACCTTAATAATTACTAAATGTCCATTAAAGTGTAAAATAATATGTGAATTATTGTAAACTGGTGGGCTGTATTGCGCAAGGTTGAATCATGTAAATTAATGTTTCCATTAATTAAAAGCATAATTTACGTAGAATATTAAACCTCTATGTGCATGTTATATTTATGTTGAACTTGAGGACAACATCAATATAAATGTTTATGTAAATACATTCATGAATCAATACATGTATTGACCTTTATTACTTACATGTCCATGTATCTAAGCTGGAAGTTAATATGATACTGTCACTGAAATATTTATTTAAAATATACCAGTATGTAATATTTTGTGGTCTCTTTACAGGTTCCTGGTGTAATGGGATGCAGTAAACCAATTGACTAAAGAAAGAATATATGTGGTATAGTATTCATGTATTGTTACTATTATTATGTAGCTAAACTCTGTATTTTTAGGTCACCTGAGTCATTCAGGAGACCAATTGCTATCACAAGTTCGTTGTCGTGTGTCATTCATAGACAGTATGGTATACATCTCTTAAGTGGTCATGAGGGCAGTAGTCAATGTGTTAGTCCATGGGTAAGAACTGTTGCCCGAGAGCATAGGTCGAGGACATCAATGTCTTACCAAGGAACTGACACTATAACTATTGCCCTCATTCCCATCATTTTGAATGATGACTGATTTGTTAAACAAAGAAAAACATCCTTGTGGTAATGTCAGGGCTGGGCTATTGTCTAATTATCTGCCCCTGGGGACTTTCAAATAACCAGGGTAGGGGGGATAGCCAATTATATGTCATAAGCCAGTAATTATTATCAATGTATAGTATATATCGTTTTGAAAGTTCCCATTATACATATATTTGATAATTAGGTGTGAATTGTGTTTTGATAAAGTTATAGTCTGTTCTCTACCTGGGGTAAAGAAAAACTGCATTTACATGTATTTTGATATGTTTTACAGTGCTACTGTTGTGGCGAGCGCAGCAAGAATTGCACATACCTTGCATCATTGTCAAGATAGTGTTATTTAGGTATCAACGGACGTCAACGAATTTGATTGCGAGAGAGAGAGAGAAAAAGAGAGAGAACAAGAGAGAGAGAGAGAGAGAGAGAGAGAGAGAGAGAGAGAGAGCGAGAGAGGGTCTCTGTTTGTAGGTGTGTAATTTCCCACTTTCAAATTTAATGGTTTGACTATATGCAGTATATGCCTCATTTTTTTTAACTGTTCATTTTTCCCTTTATTCTTTTGTATTTAGTTCAAAATGTCTTACATGCATGCACAGTTAGCTTAAAATGATTGGATCGATATGACAGTAAAGTATGGCTCTTGCTAGTATATATTTCTATAATCTCTATATAAAAACAAATAAAACCAAATCATATTTAAGTGAGGCTGGTATCACAGTCTATACTGATAAAGTTTGTTCACGTATTATGTAAAGATGTTTGATACACCTCTAAGAGTACATGTTTAATGGTGAAAGTCAGAGATGGTGAGACAAAGAGAGTCAGAGTACATGATGGTCAGGAAAGAGAATTAGAGAAAGAAAGAGAGAAAAAGAAAGTACATATTTTGAAGAAAGAGAGAGAAAGAGTACATGTTAAACAGTGAATGTTAGAGAGAGAGAGAGAGAGAAAAAGAGAGATAGTGAGAGAGAAAGAGAAGGTCAGAGATAGAGAGACATGAGAGAAAGCAAGAGTACATATTGCTCAGGAAAGGGAATTAAAGCAAGAAAGAGAGAAAAAGAAAAAAACATTTTAGGGAGAGAGAGAGAGAGAGAATACATGAATATTTGCAGTTTTTGAAATGGAATTTGGTATACATGTTTATCATGATAATATCTAGGTCAAGTTCAATATTGGGTACGATCGAGCAATTTTCAACAGAGTTATGGCCCTTGAACAAAGAACAATTCCAGTTATTAGCTCACCTGAGCTAAAAGCTCAAGTGAGTTTTTCTGATCACTTTTTGTCCGGCGTCCGTCTGTCTGTTTGTCCATCTGTCTGTTTGTCTGTCTGTAAACTTTTTACATTTTTGACATCTTCTCCGGAACCACTTCGCCAATTTCAACCAAACTTGGCACAACACATAATTGGGTAAAGGGGATTCAAGTTTGTTAAAATAAAGGGGCACACCCTACTTTAAGGGGAAATAATTAAGATTTATAGAAAATTTGAAAATATTTTTTAAAATTTTACTTCTCAAAAACCAATAGGCCTGAAAAGCTGAAAATTGTGTGGAAGCATCCTCAGATAGTGTAGATTCAAGTTTGTTCAGATCATAGTCCCCGTGGTAAGGTGGGGCCAGGATGGGGAGGTTAATGTTTTACATATAAAGACATAGAGTTAATTTTTGAAAATCTTCCACTAAAAACAAAAGACCAGAAAAGCTGAAACTTGCATGGAAGTATCCTCAAATAGTGCAGATTCAAGTTTACTCAAATAATGGTCCCTGGGGGTAAGGTGGGGCCACAATAGAGGGGGGGTCAACTCTTTACTTAGAAATATAAAGAGAACTTTAATTTTAAATCTTCTACTCAGAACACGACTGGCCAGAAAAGATGTAACTTGTTTGAAGTATCATCAGGTAGGGTAGATTCAAGTTTGGTCAAATTATGATCCCTTGGGGTAGGGTAGGGGCACAATGGGGACCGGTTAAATCTTTACAAAGGAATATATTGTGAAAAATCTTTTTCTAAAAAGAAACATTTTCTTAGAAAGGATGCAACATTAGTATAAGCAACCTTAGATTGTGCACATTCAAATTTGTCAAAATCATATTTTTCAGGAGTAGGATGGAGCCACATGGGGTGAGGGGGGTCCAATTTTACAAAGGAAAACATTTTGAATTCACCAAAACTCAAATGTTATAATATATGGTTTTACTTATATGCAAGCATTTGACATATTTTTGATTTTTTATAATTGTTTAGACTTTGGCTTCTGGACAATTCTTGGGCTTCACAAGTTTGATGTAGGTTTACCTTATATCCCATTTGAATTAGATTTTTTTGAGAACTGTAATGCTCAATATGTAAAATGACTATACTGTCATTGCTGTGACAAAAAGGGAAAAATGATGAACAGAATATCCAGGGAAAAATGTTTTTTTTTTAAATACAGGTTCTGTTAGACTACATTGTTCATAATTTTTTTTGTATATTACTCTGTAAAGCTGATTTTATGTCGATTGTTGCTCAGGTGAGCATTGTGGCCCATGGGCCTCTTGTTTTGTAGTTTCTGCTCATTTTCTTCGCAGAGGATGAACATATTGAAATGAAATTTGGTATACCGGTTTATTATGATAATATCTAGGTCAAATTCGATATTAAGTACGATTAAACAGTTTTCAACAGAGTTATGGCCCTTGGACCGTTATTTGCAGTTTTCGCTCATTTTCTTTACAGAGGATGATTCATATACATTGAAATGAAATTTAGTATACAGGTCTATCTTGATAATATCTAGTTCAAGTTTGATATTGGGTACGATCAAGCCATTTTGGACAGAGTTATGGCCCTTGGACATACATAGAACAATTCCCTTTTTGTGTAGTTTCCGTTCATTTTCTCTTTGGATGTTTCCAAGGGAGGGGGGCATTAATTAAGTTTAGTATACATGTTTATCATGATAATATCTAGGTCATGTTCGATAGTGGGTACAAAAGAGCAATTTTTGACAGAGCAAGGCTCTTGGACATAGAACAATTCCAGTACTAGTTATTTTCAGTTCCCGCTCATGTTTTTCACAGGGGGTAAACCATTGCCATAGTAATCAAGGCTTAAGATGGAAAAATAGCAAAACCTACCTACTTCAAAGCCATATTAGAAGGTTTTGCCCACTAATGTAAACTATCAAAGACATAAAACAGCCTTTGTCCTATTTTCAATTATTTAATTATATCAGAAAATTGATGGAGAAACCAATACTTTTAAAATGTTACCATTAAAACTGTCACAACATTTTGAAATCAGTTTTTTGTGATTTTTCAATATGCTGAAATGGGAAACTGTTCAATTTTTACATCCATATCAATGTCCATGCTATATATACTTTCTTATGAAAACTGACATCCGTTGCTATGGCAATAAGGCAGAAAAAAAAAGGATTGACCGGAAATCGGAGACTTCACTTTATTAACTCATCTTCACATTATTAGCTTGTCTTTAACATAGCATTTTAGATATGTGTATTGATTTTGCTCTGCATCAATCTCGTAAACTTATTAAAAAGACAATAGGTTTTGAAACTTGAACAAATATTAAGAAAATAACAGTATAATAGTTTGAGATCTCTTTACAGGTTCCTTGTGTATCAATAAAGAGTGGACTGATGGAGCAAAGAAAGAGTTTATGTGGTATAGTTTTCATGTAATATCATTGTGTTTGTGTAGCTATATAGTA